>JAJMRT010000501.1:0-16281 GCA_030558065.1 Geotrichum phurueaensis | reverse complement strand
AAAAAAAAAAAAAAAAAAAAAAAAAAAAAAAAAAAAAAAAAAAAAAAAAAAAAAAAAAAAGGAATAGGCGTGGATCAAAACGTTAAGAGTGTACAAATAGAACAAAACATCACTTTTTTCATTTATACACACATTCAAATGGAAAAGAAAAAAAAAATTAAATAAAAAGGGCAAAGAGCCTGAACACCTCTTTTAAGACTAGTTAAGAATCCAATTACAATTATACAATTACCTTTTTAAATAGTTATAAGGACAATAAACTGATTATATATATATATATACAATTACCTTTTTTTTTTTCTTCTATCAACTGTTTCTGTCACTGATTATTTTTTTCTGTAAACATCAATTGAATCCACATGATATTTAAATATAATATATTTTTGTAATAATTTTGCAGATATGCCGATCCTTGCGCTGGAAAATCAGACTCTAAGACTATAAAACGTGAAAATTTACCAACCAAGTAAATTGAACCTGGAATCTTACTGGTTTATGCCCATAGATTAAACTCTGCTATAGATGAAAAAAAAAGGATGTATATATATGTATAGTCTAGAGACCACTATTGGAACAGAATAGCTCTTGGAACGGGTAACCTTGAAATTTTTTAAAAAATTTTGAAAAAAAATATATTTGTATATGAATAGACGTAAATACTTTAGATATTCATTTAATATTTTGCAAAATAAAAGGGAATCAAATGGAGAGACTCAAGAAGGATGTGGAAGCAATTCTTTTGCCAACAAACACAAAATCATTACAAAAAAACTGCAAAAGAATTCGGAGTACCCTGTACTACTCTTCACAATCGACTTCATGGAAAAGTACCTCAAAAGGATGCCTAAATAAACAACAGATCGCTTTTTTTTTTATTTGTCAAGAGCAATTGTTGGAAGGGCATTCAATATTTTTTAGTTTAAAGAAAAACACCTTTGACCAGAATGGAGACGAGAGGACTGGCTGGAAATTTGAAAACCAAAAAATCTTTGTTCCACAGCCCGGTACCACTAGCTAACCAATGGCTTCTCGGGTTTTTGTCCCGCTGCAAAACTCTTAGAATTAAAAAATGCTAAAAGCCTCGACTTGCCAAGAGTCCGGGAGAATGGTATAGAGTTAATTTCACTCTTTTTCAGGTTGTATGCCTACTACATCGACACCTTCAACATTCTCCCTAAAAACATCTGGAATCTCAATGAAGCTGAGTTTAAAATTGGAGAAACAACAAAAGATATCTAAATATTAGTTCCTGACAATGCTTCTTATGTTATTTCTTATAATTCTTCTGAGTTGGTGACGGCTTTGGAAATGATATCGCAAGCTGGCAAAGTTGGAAAACCCCTTCTGATCTATGAGGGAGTTTATCAGATGCAAACCTGGTTTTCGGGTACTCTCATCAAAGATTATTGTACCACGACATCTTCTTCAGGCTTCATAAACAAGGATATCTTTTACGAATGGGTTTCAGAGCATTTTCCTTCATCTGAAGACAACTGGTCGCTCCTATTGATGGATGGACATTTGTCACACACATCAGACCAAGTTATCGACAACCTAATGAGCAAAAAAGTTATTTCTTTACATTTCCCTTCTCATGTAACCAACATTCTTGCTTTGTTCATGCCAAAGTTTTGTTCAAAAGACAGATTTCTCACAATTTTGGCGTTGTGTTGCATCCCACGAAGGCGCATTTTTTGGAGACCGATATGAGAATCAGAAATGAGGCATACTGCCCCAAAACTATTATTGGGGGGTTGGAGAAGATGTGGATTATTAGAAAAAAAGTCCAGATACTGCAGTTGTTGAGTACAGAAGACAGATGCACCATGATATTGTTGACCCGGTGGATGCGGTGCCCGAAGGGTCAGAAATTGAGGCAATAATGACGGAAGTTTCTACTTCAACAACTCAAAAAAGCTGGAAAAGAAAATCCCAGTGCTTTAAAAATATATTGAATTGAGATATTCTGCAAGAAAATGCTATTTTAAGGAAGAAACTTTTCAAAATGGAGGCTTCATTTAGGGATATCAAGAGAGCCCTTGCTGACCAAAACACCGTATCGAGTCTTGCTAAACGTAAAGCCGAGTGTTTTGATAAATTTCTTCAATAGAGAGAAAAAAAAAGAAAAAAAAGCATTCCAGAAAACAGACTCGTGTGTATCTTTTAAATCAAATAGTGATCCGGAGCTGTCCAGAGCTCATATCCGAAGCAGACCTTTTGGCTCGGAACATAAATCTTTTCCCAACTTCTGACTCAACTGGAGAGCCAAAATAAGCACAAAGTTAATTTTTTTTCTTTTATATATCTACATTATATTCTATTAATTATATTTTAACAATTTTTTAAAATATTCCCATAGACGTGGCGTTGAGAATATAGTGTTCTGTTTCTTTTTGATTTGAGTATTGATGCAAATCGTTAGAAAGAAAAGTGTTCTGGAATTCAACCTGTTCGGGTATATGACTGTAGCCTATACACATTTATATTGACAGATTGGTATAATGGTGTCATTTTTTGGCATTTTAGTCAGTGGTGCTACCATTGGTGCAAAACAAAAACAAAACAAAAAAAGGGTGGGGAGGACACTGAAATCTGCGCCTCCAAAAGTCATTTTCAAATATCACCACAAATGCAACAAAAAAACCTGATACACCTTAATGCATCCACAAGTCATTAATGAGGCTGAGGATCACGCTTGTAGCGCTATGATATGCACTGGAGCCCTAGCCATAATACTCCTTTTTTTGGAACAAACTGGTGTGCATTTATTTTAACTTTGCTGGCCGAGCTTTGAAGATTCATTTCATAGAGTTTTGACAAAGCTTTTTATTATTCATTTAATTTTTTTTTGTTGGTCACAAAGTTTGTGGTTAATATAGCAGCCTAAAGCAAAAAAAAATATATATATATATAAATATAAATGAGATTTACGCAGGTTTATGAGTTGTTTTTTTTTTTCATTATTACTGGAAAACCTTGGTTTTGGAGGTGAAGGGGGCTAGTCATGATTGGTTGGAGGTTTAGGATAAAGGGAAATCACCCATACTGGCGGTTTGGCTTTTTTTTTTTTTTTTCAAAAACACAGCCAAAGCTGGCCTTTGAAGTGGGAAAATTCTCCTCCACAAAACCTGATTAACCTCCGTTATCATGTGATTATGGGGTTCTCACTGCTGGTCTTGGTTATGAAAATTTAAATGTTTAGTGTACGACAACACTAAAGCTTTGTAGACCTTCACGCTCGTCAATTGAAAATGGCATGCCAAAAATACGTGAATTTCAAAACAGTTGATATCTATGAGACTGGCAAAGTAGCGGTGTCAGTGCGCGTATTTCAAGCTCAAACATTTGATGACGTTGAGTTCTCCATGAATAATCTCATATGCATTTATTTGTTTATCTTTGATTTTCTGGATGGTGATTTCTACATAGCAAATCTTGTCTGACTTTTTAGTAAATAAGCTGAATTTTTTAATACAAGAACAAGCCCAGTACTTTTTTTTTTCTTCAATATAAAATTGGTAAAGGGAATATATATATGTATATATATATATATATATATATGGCTGCTAAATTAATGACAGAGTAAATCACCCTGGGTGATAGGACTAATTTTTGGGCTCATAGTATACAGGATCTATTACAGGTACCTTGTAGTTGTTGTAAGATCTATGCGCATACATGCAGAAATAAAAAAAACACTTGCTGCAAATTGCCCGCGCACACGCCTAGGGTATGTATGGCACAATACGCATAAATATTTCCATTTTCTTTTAGCCCTGGCGGATGTAGGGTCTACGCAAAAAAAAAAAAAATTGTTCTCTATGTGGATTCTTGCTTACCCAATTCCTAATCTGCACCTGACGGGCATATAATCAAAGCTTCGGCAATTGTCTTTTTTTTTTTTTTTTTTAAATGGAGTGTTACAAGAGGCAAAAATAAATTTGCTGTGACGACGACTTTAGGAGAAACCAGAGATGCTAGGGGGATTCGGAGCAAGAAATCCTGTCAGGAGTTCGTTTGGAAGCAGCTCCAAAAAAATCTTTTTGTTTGTTACATCCAGGAGAAGTCTCAACACCTCCCTATTAATGCCGATCAATGGGGGTTCTTTTTTTTGTTCAAGTAGCGCAAATCCAACTGTGCTGAAGAATGACACTGATAACTACAGGTATCCTTCGTATACAATCCCGGGCATAATGCGGACCGTATTCTTGGCTTGGTAAAAAGGCAACACTAACAGTTTTTACAAACTCTAGCTTGCTATAATCTTGCATTTTTCTATTAATATATTTTATTTTAGAGATGACGATACTTGCCGCAGTAAGTTGTGTAATTATAGAAGATACGCAGCCCGGCCAATGCTGGAACTTTGACGAGCCTTCAATTTTTTTTTTTTATTTCTCTCTGTGATTTGGCTGTAAATGATTTTTAACAATTAAAGGTCATTAAAAAAATTGCTCAAATATTACCTGGAATCGCGATGTATATTTGGACTTGATCATGTTTCCGCCCGACTGGGCAAACCCTCTTGATGATAAGAGACAGTTTACCACAATGTTCCGTGTATCCAATAATAATAAAAAAAAAAATTGCAATAAACTGTCCGTAACAAGCATTGAGATACTGGACCTGAAATCCTCGCTATTGGTCACTGCCAACTGCCCTCCACTCCACTTACGATATGAAACTCTGCTAACAAATCAAAAGCTTTCCAACACACCAAGCAACGGTAGATATATACCATAATGGGCAATCATCGTCACAGTGACCAAATTTTTATGTCCGCTTACGGCTGCTGCGATGAAGGAGAACCACTTACAGTCTTGACCTGTTGGCTAGATCCATTTTCTTGTGTCTGCTGGCCCGCGAAGATGGCAAGCTAGTATGCCCACCAACCCACTATTGTACCCTTGCGCACTCAGAAACAACTTTGGCAGGCAACGGTGAGCCCAACTCACCACTGCAAATCTACCACACTTGATGCTAACAGTCAACTACTACAATGTTGTTACAAAGTCTGATGGGGCAGAAATGCTAATGCTAGCAAGTCCGCGATGCTATGACAACTTGGGTTGAAGATTGACCAGATGATGTGCGGAACTAAAGAATATCTGCTATAGCAGCCCTGGCAAATATAAAAATAAGGATCTTCGCCCTTCTACTTTTTTTCTTTGAATTCCCTCTAAACCCTTTCTGAATCCTTTCTAAACCATTTTCTGAGCCATTATTTAGCTTCTCCCCTCTCTCATTTTTCTGCTTTTTATTAGTATCCGTCGCATAGTAAAAGAGAAGCCCATCTTTCTCTCCTGCTTGCTTCTTGTTTTGTGTTTGTTGGTGCCCATCCTCAAATTTAAACCGGAAATCCAAAATCTGCTTCACCACCACCACCGCTAGGTCTCGGCTAGCTTTCACGAAAGGTGACGAAATTTACGGTGACATCACCATCAACTAGCTTTTACATGGTTTGAACCAGTTTAAACCACCCCAATCTCACAAAAAAAAAATTTTTTTATCTTGAAAAATTTCAGCTTGAAATACTTTTCAAGATCTGTTTAATCATTAGTACACTAGTGGCTTCCTGCGGTTCTGCTTCATTGCCTAGTCTGTGCATTATTTTATCCGTTCCGACGCTGCCGTCGTCTACTGCTTGTACCATTAAAGCGGTATCCCTTCCCCCCCCAATAACCGCTACCCTCACTTTTTTATTATTTTTTATTTTTTTTCTGAATTACGCGCTCTTACAAGCGTCCGCAAAGTTTGTCTCCCTGATTTTTTTAATTGCATGCCCTTACTCAATTCAATAGAAGACCGTCGCATAGTGCATCCCGTCGACACAAACATGAATACACTCAAAAGCAAGAAACTCAGGAAAAAGGTTAGCTCAAGCTCTGTTTTTTCGGATGAAGACATTTCTGATGACACTTTTTCTTCCTCAGACGGAAACTCCAAACCCCCTGTACTGAGTGACTACGGAAACGCACTCTTGCAAGATTTTGCCCAAAATTCAAAATCTAGCACTCTTAAAGCAAGACTCGCTGCCGTCGTAGGAGTTGGCTCTAATTCTTCTGTGTCTCCAATTCTCTCCCAAAATTCTTTCTCTTCCTCCCTCATTCATGCATCCACCAGTCCCCCCCATCTCCATACATTTGCATCTTCTTCGCCATCATTAACATCATCATCATCATCATCCACCCCTTCCACTGCTTTGCGTCTAGGCTCGGCCTTTCATCACCACCACAACCATCATATGCATCAGTACATTCCAACTCGTGCTGGCCCAAGCCCAATAAACGGCTCGCGGCAACAGAACGAAGTACAGCGCCATCTCAATCGTGTTAAGCTGGAAAAAAAATCTACCAGTGAGGACGATCTGAAGTCGGTTCCATCCAACAGCCGTCTGCGCCACTCCTCAAGCATCGGAAGTAACACGTCGCTCGATGAACGAAAGGCACCTTCCCCTTCTTCTGAAATTCCCGTTTCTAAATCCACCGGCTCGTTGCGGAAGACCCCCTCGATTGATGATTCCATCGACCACAAGGACGAGAATGGTGATAACAATAGCAGCACTAATCTTCGGGCAATGTCGCCAGTTAGCGATAGCGGTGAGCTCTTGCCTCCTGAAACAAACCTCGCCAATGGTCTTGCTACCCCTGGCGTGTCCAAACCTTCGCGTGCTAATCCTGCTGCATCTACCACTAGAATAAAAAGAATTGGCAGAGACCTTGGGCCTCCCAAGCGCACGCCTGTTCGCGAAGAATCAGACGAGGTGTTGACGGACGATGGCAGCAATGTCGAGATTTCAGAGGAAATTGATATCAAGCCACCGCCATCACCTCAAGCACAGCAAGAACAATCACTGCCAACACCGTCCCAAAAGGTCACACAGACTCAATCACCAGAGCCAGAAGAAGCAATCGTTCCGATTGCTCCACTGCCTAACCCCATTGATGGCCCCGTGTACAAAGTTAAAAGTCCTGTTTTCCCAGGCAGAATACCCCCTTCTGAGCAGTCGCCAGTCTTAAAGCATGAGGAACTTAAGATTGACACCCTTGACGCTACTGAAAGCGAGGCCGCACGCAAACGACGATCCGAGCTTTACGAGACTGCTGAGCGCGCACACGCCGTTAGAGAACCTGAAGAAAAGGAAGTCAAAGTCAAGTCTCAGGTTGAGTTGGAGCGTGAACAGACTCTGGAGCTTCAGCACCAGGAGCTGCGTTACTACCTTCAGATTCAAGAACAACTCATTCAGCAACAGCAGCAGCAGTTATACGAACAGCAACAGAAGGCACAGGAGCAGTCGCTTCAAAACAAGTCTTCTGAGGATCAACTACAAGCCCAACTCCAGCAGCAAAAGCAGCAGATTTTCATCATGCAGCAACAACAGCAGCAACAACAACAGACCAAGTCTTCTACAAGCACCTCACGAAAGCAAAAGAACACTATTGTTGTAAACAATCAAGCCTACCAACGGTTAGAGCTCATCGGCCGTGGTGGATCATCAAAAGTATACAAGGCTCAATCTAACAACGGCAAAATCTACGCCATCAAGCGTGTTTCCTGCGACGAGGATATTGACTACACCGTGCTTAAAGGCTTCAAAGGTGAGATTGATCTGCTGCAGCGACTGAAGGATGAAGATCGAGTGGTCAAATTGATTGACTTCGAGATGCGTGCATCCTCTATTTATGTAGTCATGGAGTGTGGCGAGATTGACCTGGCTCATGTGCTGAATGCACGACTTTCACAGCCGCTGGACATTTCGTTTGTTCGTTATTATGCCGTTGAGATGCTTCACTGTGTTGCTGCTGTGCACCGTCACGATATTGTGCACTCGGATCTCAAGCCTGCCAACTTTTTGCTTGTCAAGGGCATGCTGAAGATTATTGATTTTGGCATTGCGAATGTTGTTCCTGATTACACATCTAACGTTCACCGCGATACCCAGATTGGTACACCCAACTACATGGCGCCAGAAGCCCTGCTTGATGCTAACCATGTGTACGCATCGACACCAGCGCCAATCAACAAAGATGTCAACGAGGCTCGTAAGAGCTTTGGTAACAGCCGCAACAGTTTTGGTGCCAACCGCAACAGCGTTGGTAACAACCGTAATAGCATTGTGAGTCTTAACAACAGCAACATCCACGCCCCGATTCCACCTCCCGCAAAACCGGCACCAACCAAGTTCAAAGTTGGTCGACCCTCTGATGTATGGAGTTGCGGATGCATTATCTATCAAATGATTTACGGCCGACCCCCATACGGTGGATACCAAGGCACTCAACGAATGCTGGCGATCATGAACCCCAAGGTACAAATTGCGTACCCCAAGACTGGTCTTGGCCATGTGCGGGTACCAAAGGAGGCGATCGAGGCGATCAAGGGTTGTTTAGAGCGCGACCCAACGCAGCGGATGACGATCGACACAGTAATGAACGGGTCGTTCCTGAATCCACAGGCAGTAGACAAGCGGTTTATTCAAGACTTGCTGGCGCACGCGGTCAAGTATGGTGCGGAGCGCGGGTCTGCCGTGAGCGGTAAAGAGCTTGATTTGCTTACGGACAATGTTTGGAAGAAGATTCAGGCGTCGAACCTGTGAATTGGCTATAGAGGAGGTTAACGGTCTAGATCTGTATATTAAATAAGAGTCTTTGTATAAATCAATTGCAATCATTTTGATATAAAAAAGCTGCAGAAGTCATTATCGGTTAATGCTTGATGTGTATTTGTTTGTAATGCTGGGTCTAATATGGGTGTTGGCGAGGTCTCGGCTAATAAGTTTGTTTGTAATGTACGTGAATTCCTGTGAATTGTCTAAATTCCTTTTCAACCCAACCTCTTCTCCCCCGATACCCTGACAACTGATCACCACCGTCTTTTTCAATTTTTTTTTTTTTTTTTCCAATTGCTCTTTTTCAAAGGGATGAACGACGAGGGTCAAAAAAATTAGGTTTTTTTTTTTTTTTTTTTTTTCAGTTGTTTGTTGTGTAAATACACCCTCAGTTCAGCACACCGCTAAAAATGGTCAACACTCCAACTGCCCCCTTTTTTTTTTATTTTATTTTTTTATTTTTTATTTTTAATACTTTTTTTTTTCTTCCTTTTCTTTCCTCTTTTCTTCTACTTCTTCCTCTTCCTCTTCTTTTCTCCTTTATCACCATCTACGCTTCTGTTCAATTGATCTCAGCCGGCCCGCCCTACTTTCTCCCGGTATACTACCTCCTACGCATCCTACGTACCTGCAACCTCCCCACCCTCTTTTTTTATTTTTTTTATTTTATATATATATATATATATATATATATATATCTCCAGCACACCACTGTTACACGAAAAAAAAAAAAAATAGCAAAAAACAGCTCAGTTTTTACCTCCCACTTTGCACCTCATGGCGACCCTCGCGTACTCCAACAACTCCCGGGTGTCCAACCAGAACAACAAGAACTTGCCTGCATGGGTGGCCACCCAGCGCAAGGCCTTCATGCGTTGGGCTAACACCTATCTCGAATCCAGCGGAATCACCCCACTGGAAAACCTCACAAGAGATCTTTCCAACGGTGTTCGTCTCATCCAACTTCTCGAAATCATTGGCGGCGAGCCGCTGGGCCGCTACTACCGCGATCCTACCATGCTTGTTCGCAAAGCTGAAAACGTCAACATAGCCCTCGATTTCATCCGACACCGTGGTGTTATGGTTTACAATATTGGTGCCGAAGACATTGTGGGTGAAAATTTAAAACTTGTTCTCGGTCTTTTGTGGGTTTTGATTTTGCGGTTTACCATCTCAGACATTGACGAAGAGGGCCAGAAAGCTCGCGAAGGTTTGCTTCTTTGGTGCCAGCGCAAAACTGCTGGCTACGAGGGCGTTGAAATCACAAACTTTTCTTCCAGTTGGACCGACGGCCTTGCCTTCTGCGCTCTGCTCGACCGACACCGTCCCGATCTCATGATTTACGATGAGCTAGACCCCGATGATCACAAGGGCAACATGGCTCTTGCCTTTTCAATTGCATCCGAAAAAATTGGTATCCCACAACTGCTCGATGTTGAGGATATTTGCGACGTGCACCAGCCCGATGAACGTTCTATAATGACCTACGTGGCGTACTGGTTCCACGCATTTTCCGCTCTAGACCGCATTGAAACTGCCGGTCGTCGACTGGAGAAGTTTGTCGACGTCACGGCGTCGGCAATTGAAATGCAGCACGCCTATGAAGAGCGCATGCGTGCATTACTTGCAGCCATTCAGGATAAACAGGATTCGTGGCAGGCGGCCACATTTGAAGGTACATATGTTGACGCCAAAGCTCAGCGCAAGGCCTTTGAACAGTATAAGCGCACCACCAAGCGCCAATGGATCACGGAAAAATCAGAATTGACATCGTTACTGGGAAATATTCGTACAAAGCTAGCCACCTATGGTCTGCGTGAATACGAGCCGCCCAAAGGTCTGCGCATTTCAGATCTTGAGGCTGCATGGCGCCTGCTGATCCAGGGTGAGGCACACCGGGCAAAACGGATCAACAATCAGCTACGTGAGATTAAGGAATCACTAAGAGTCAAGTTTGCTGAGACCGCAAACGAGTTTGCATTGTCTTTGGACACGGTTTCTTTGCGCATTAGCGAGCTTGACGGCGAACTGGAGCGACAGCTCGAGGGAATCCAGGACCTTAGCCAACAGCTTAAGCCATTAGACGGTTTATTAGATGAGCTGAAACAGCTGGACACCAAATGCATTGAGGCCAATGTCGAGGAGAATGACTACACTGTGTACTCCTACGACGAGCTTGAATACGAGCTCGGCCTCGCCAAGCAATCTGTAGTCAAGAAACTAGCATTTATTGAAAATCAGATGGTCGCGCGCAATATGACTAATCTGACGCCGATTCAACTCGAGGAGTTTGAGTCTGTATTCCGCTATTTTGACAAGGGCCAGCGCAACTGTCTTAATGAGAGCGAGTTCTCAGCAGCATTGGCAAGTCTGGGCCTAGTATACACGGAAGAGGAGATGCATGAGGTGTTTGAAATTGCTAGTGGTGGCGACCAACAGACACTTAATGACCAAGATGGGTCAGTTAACTCGGTCGCCCGCCGACTCAGTGGCCAGACTCTGCAGGATCATCAGCCACCCAGCCATAGCCGGAATGATAGCCTTGGCTCCGCCATTGAAGAGGCAACTGTGTCGTTTGCGCAGTTTATCAAGTTTATGGTGGAGGTGACCGAAGACCAACAAACATCAGAACAAGTGTTTCAATCCTTTGTTGACATTGCCAATGGTAAGCCCTACGTGACCGAGCTTGATTTGCAAAACTCGCTGGTACCAGAGCCCATGATTGAAGTGCTGGTTAATAGCATGCCCCCTAGTAACGAGGGCGAAGATGGGTTTGACTACATTTCCTACATGCAGGACCTCATGGGGATCACGTTGACCATCTCGGAAGAGGGCGACGAAGTTCCTGAAGATGATGCTACTGCTGACGCTGCAGACAACGACAATGCCAATGAATCATGAAACAAACAATAAAAAAAAACCAACCATTTACGCAAAAAAAAAAAAAAAAAACTTTCAATCATTTCCGGGGGACTTTAGAAATCATTACATACACACAAATCAACAACAAACAAACAAAAAAAAAAAAATTTAAAAAAATAAGCCATTGTAATAATTTTGGGTCCTTATCTTGTATAATTTTTTTTTTCCCACATAATACACGTAATAATAGTCAAATTTTTGAAAAAAAAAAAAAAAAAAAAAAAAGAGACACAAAAGCGATATACAGATATGAATTGGATGATGACAATTTTTTTTATTTTTATTATTATTACTTTATTTCATTTATTTTATCTGGGACCAAGCTTCTCTAGGGCGCGCACGGGGCCCAACTCATGCCACTCATCCTTGGTGATCCACATGGTGTCATTGGCGCGCATAATATCCGCAAGCACAGCACCACCAATAAACACCATGTGCCGTCTTCTAGGCGGGTCCTCAATACGCACTTTGAATTTCGAAAGGCGCTCGGGGTCACCGTGAAGGACACGCGAAAGCCAAAGCTGTTTAAGCTCCTTTTCCAGGCGCGAGGGCAAGCCCGGGTACATGGACGAACCACCCGACAAAACAATGCCCTTGAATAGCGCCGAGCGGATGTCCATGTCGGCGGACTGCACCGTGTTGAAAAGCGTCTCGGCCATACCGGGCTGCTCGCAGTCAACAAGGTGGGGTTGGAAAAGGCACTCGGCGGCCTGGAACCGCTCGGGGCCAATCTTGATGGTGCGGCCGTCGGGGAGGTCGTATTTTTCAACCAAAACAGTGGTCTCTTCGGCAAGCTTGGTGTCGTATTCGAGGTCATAACTGACGTAGCAAAACTTCTCCTTAATCTGGCGCACAGTCTCAAAGTCAGCGGTACGGTTAAAGGCGTAGCCGCGGCGCGTCATGAGGTTGATAAGCTGGCGGGTCACGTCACGGCCAGCAACGTCGAGCCGCCGGGTGAGGTGGTTGAGCACAACAGACTCGTACACGGGCACAATGTGTGTCACACCATCACCAGAGTCAACAACAACACCGGACGACATGCCCTGCGCATAAAGCGCAAGCACAGCCTGGATGGCCACGTACACGCCGTTAAAGTTGTATTTCTCAAACATCATTTCAACCATGTGTTGTCGGTTTGCCACGGGGTTCATGGGCGGCTCCGTCAGCAGAATTTTACGCCCCGTGGTGTCGACCTGCATACGCTCGTAAAAGGAGTAATCCCACAGGTGGCCCATATCTTCCCAGTTACGGATGATACCGTTTTCCATGGGATAGGAAATTTGCAGCGCGGTGCGCACCGCGCTAGCCTCGTCACCGCACATAATGTCTTTAATTTCAATGTCGATACCCGCGGCCGCGCGCTCCTCTGCACGCAAAATAGGGCGACCGACTATCGAGGGGAATGTGTGGTCGGGGAAGTTGGTGCCGGAGCGGCCAATCTTGACAAATCCGGTACCCTGGTCAAGAACTGAGAGTGTGTTAGCAAAAAAGAAAAAAAAAGAAAAAAAAAAGCCCACAGGCGTCGAAAAAGAACCACAATGGCTGAAGAATTGGGGCTGCATAAGGGCAAATAAAGAGGACTTACCAATGGGTGCTTCGTCTGCCATTTTGCTGAGCTGTCAAGATACCAAAAGGGAGATACCCCCGTGTTAGCAAAAAAAAAAAAAAAGTCACACAAAGGCTGGGGAAGAAACAGAAAGTGACGAGCACCACCGTGTGCTGGAAGGTGATACAAAATTCTCATAGTGCAATTGCAATTGCAATTGGCACATTGGACTGGTGCTGCATACCTATATATAAATGTGGTGTCTAAATGGGGGGATTGCTGGTGTTGTTGATACTGGTGTTTTGGTTGTGAGAGGGTTTTTTTTTTTTGCCAGCGCTCGCTGCTGAGTTGGCGAAGGGAAAAAAAAATAAATAAAAAAGGACAAAAAGGACACTTTTGAGGGCTGATAGGGTTAGGGCACATTGCCCAAACGCACGTCAGAGATCTCGCACAGCCCGGCAGGTCCGGACCAAGCAATGGAGCCTACAAGGACTTTGATATATATATATTGTCAACCTCCATTTTATAATTATCTATATACATGAGACTACTAGCGGCGCTTCTTAATGTCGATAATCTCGCCCTCGCCTTCACCAGTCGCACCCTCCAACACGAACCGCTGGCTGCCAATGCCCACGGCAGGGTTTACCTCTATACGCACGTCCTTTGTGCGGCGGTTGGCATTGCCAACGCGGGCCTTGACAACAATGTCAACATCGGCCACCTTGAGACCATCACGGTTCTTGTCCTCAAGTGCCAACGTGTAAACCGTCATTCCCTGCGCAATGCCCTGTGCTGACACGCGCCAGTCCTCCTCAATCGATCGGATATCGCCTAACGCCAGGTGCGAGCGCTGAAACTGCGCCTGCAGTTCCCGCTCATCGTTGGGATCGCGCAGGGTCGAGGGGACAATAAAGCCAAGGCGTTTGGCAATACCATTCTCATTATCTTGGATAGCCTCGGCCACGCGGCGCATCACCAACCGTTTCAGCGTGTCCTGCTCGTTGAGCGCAGCTTGCTCGGACTGATAAGTCAAATGATACGAAGCCATTTCGGTCCAGCGCTTTTCAAACAGCGCCGCGCGCTGTCGGCGCGCCCGCCGCAGCAGGAAAAGCGCACCAAGCGCTACTGGCGGCAAAAAAACAAGAAGTGCTGGCGCCGCTACAAAAAAAAGCAGGCCCGCAGTACCCATCACGGGTAAAATTGTGCGGATTGGGCCAGGCAGGTTTTCAAAAAAGGAGCCCGAGGCAGTCGAGCGCCAGCGAAGCTGCTGGCCAGCGGGACTGGGGGAGCGGGCAAGGCCCATATGCGAGGGTTGCTGGCGGGCAGCGTTAATAGATGCAAAGGAGGTGAGCAAAGGCTGAGAAGCAATGCGAGTATACGAGCGGATCCCGCAAGCAGCAAAGAGCCTGCTGCTACTAGATATGGGCTGGCGAAGCAGCCGGAGGTCTCTGATCAAAGCGGACATAGTTCGATGATGGCGAAAGGAAAGAGAAGCCCAATGGTCTCAAGCCTAAAGATCGGGGGGAAAAAAAAATAATAAAAGTGATTACCCGGTCCGGTAATTCTCAATGAAGCAGTATTTTATGCGGCGTTTGCAAGCAAAATTAAATTGCTGGTTTATAGTACAAATACCAAGTTTCAAATACTATCATCTGTTCTCAAAAAACAAAAAAACAAAAAAAACCCATCTTCATGAAATGCAATTTAATAGCAGTTAAATGAGTATATGTTAAATCAAAAATCATATATCTAGACTTAATTATTGAAACTTTCATTTTTTTCTTTTTCAAATTTTAAGTAAAGCCATTATCATGGTTGGTTGAAAATCCTTAATTAAACATTTGTGTTCTAAGACGCCTTTACGCCATGAGAAACTGTAAAGCATAAGAATAGTGACAACGAAAAAGAGGTGATTATATCAAATATAACATAGACAAGAAGATTTCATTATTTTTTTTAATTTTTTTTGAAGGGATAGATAAATTTATTTCATGTTTTGGAGTTTACTGAATGTATCATTGTATTTCATGTTTACTGGTTAAACTAGGAGCAAGATTAAAATTTAGACAGCCCACAAACGTAAATAGTAAACAAAACCCAGTAAATAGTATTTATTTTTATAATAGTTATGTTTAACTGTTAGTTTTAATTCATTTCGTTATTGAGTCAAGTAGATCAAAGGCAAGGCTGAGCCTGTCAACATTGATGCCCACAAGTTTCATTTAAAAAAAATTCAAACAGGTGTGTCTCTTTTCCAATACCAAAGTATAAAACGACCCCGTGAGGGATTTATAGGTTTTTGTCATCTGCAGTGCTGTGGCCGAGATTGCGCGGAGTTCAGGGTCTGTTTACTTTTGTTATATAATTATATATATATAGATCAAAATAATAATAATAAAAAAAAGAGGCGATGTTAACTATTTAGACTTTGAATTATAGGCACTTTACAGCCTGACTGCTCGACATAGTGATACATGTGCCAAACTTTACAAATTTCTGATTCTTGCATGTCTCAAACATCTAGACAAATAGAATTAATGCTGGCTAGCTGAGGCACACTCGTAGTAGTCGGAATCAACAATATTCATGCACATACCCATCAACAGCCCCTGTCAAACTTAGAAAGTAGCTCAGAGATTGTAACCCTTTATAATGTTTTTTATACTCGCTTGGATAACAGTCTGATAGGGGAAATTTTGTGTGCCAAAATCATCATTGCTGATAGGATCACAGCATAAAGGAAACCGGAGGGGAATGTCATCATTTTTGTTTGATTATGGAACCTGCGTGAAAGCCAAAAGGCTCTCTTTCTGACAAACTAAAGGCCCAACCGAGTAACCTTCTTTGGGAAAAGTCTCACGGAGTTTTGGGTTTTTTTAATTATTTTTTTAGGGCTTTATTTCAACTTTGGTTGGCCCTGACAGTTTGACAGCATTGACAGGAGATGCAAAAAGTGAAAGCAAAGAAAAAAAAAAATGACTTTAACAGAGTAAAGAATATGTATGAAGAAATAGAGAAAAAAAAATAATAATAATAAAATAATAATAAAATAATAATAAAATAATAATAAAATAATAATAAAATAATAATAAAATAATAATAAAATAATAATAAAATAATAATAAAATAATAATAAAATAATAATAAAATAATAATAAAATAATAATAAAATAATAATAAAATAATAATAAAATAATAATAA
>JAJMRT010000500.1:0-16225 GCA_030558065.1 Geotrichum phurueaensis | reverse complement strand
TGGGTGGGAAGGGAGAGAGGTTGTTTTTACCATCCTGTCTGTAATTTCCACAGCAAAAAAAAAAAGAAACAATTTTATTTTTGCCAAATTTGTATAGTATACGTTGATTCCAACTGCAAAAGCATTTAACCATGCGCAGCAAAGCAGTATTTACTGATGTTGCGAAAGCAAAAAAAAAAAAAAAAAGACATTCAGGCACAGACACAGTTGAAAATACGTTTTGAGACTTAGTAATTATCTTGCTGTTTAATATACCAGCAGTGATATACAAAAACAGATCATATCCAATTTACAGAAACATATTTTCAATTATAGAGCTTTGCTTAGAGAGAGAGATACAGATCATGTAGCATTATGTGTCAAGACTAGTCAATCGCCCGGAGCTTCAGTAAAGCTGACTAGCGAGGTCAAAAAAAAAAATTGCAATGGTATGTACCAGGCTCTGTGGTCTTAGTCTGGGTCCTGTGCAGAGCTGCCTATACCCGCCAGCAGCAACACACATTCTCAGGAGCAAGAGCAGCAGTAGCGGTGACAGCAACAAGAGGGTTTGTTAGTTGGGAGCAAACTCATCATACCTTGCTTAATAAGAAAAAAAATATAAACAAAAAGTAACAAAAAAAAAAAAACCACTGCATAACGGCTTCTATTGCGGATTAGGTAAAAGGTGATACTCTATTTTTTTTTTTTTTTTGCGGGCGCAGCAACAGTGAAAGAGCCAGGCCAAAGATAAAAGCTCAAGCATAACACTTTTGGGCAAATTATTAGATGCCTTGACCTTAGAGGCGCGGCTACAGGCCTCTATCCACTTTATTTGCGGACTGAAAACTAGAGCGTAGCGGCCACACACTCTACCTCCTCTCTTGTCCATCCCATCAATCTTTGCTCTCCCTTCTAAACCCTTCCTGTATGGTCCAGAAGGCGGGTTGCTGCGAGTATATTACAGAAGCCAAAAAAAAAAAATCATTGACAGAACAAAACAAAGAGAAACCACCAAGGGCCAAAGCGCAATTAACTTTCCAGAGTGAGAGTGAGCCCATCTTGTGCTTTGCGAAATGTGTGCACGGGTATAATCTTTGCTCAAAATTTTAATTTAACAAGAAAAAAAAAGAGTAGCTCAAGACCAAACCTTAGACTTTTCAGTAATCAGGAATACTTCAGTGCTTTTTGTTAAAGGTACAATCTTTACTGTGGCCATGGGTTTAGCCTCCAAAAAAAAAAAAAAAGCCAAACACCATTCGTAATTACCGCAAAAAGCACACTACCATTGAGGCCAACTAACATGAACCCTAAAAACAATGCAGCAGCAGCTAATCTCCAAGACTACGAAACATCATTGGCTCGTAAAGATTTGTTGTTAAAGCCTTTTCACCCTTATTTGCACATTTCCACGTATAAGCAGTTGAAAACAGTCTTGTACACTAGCTCAATGTTGGGGAAAAAAAGCATACGTTTATACTAATTCTAAAAAATGTTTGATTAAAAAAAAATTCCCTTTTTTATATTTTTTTTGTATATGATAAGGTGGGAAAAAAAACAAGAACTGTAAAAAAACAAGTGAAAAAAAAAATATCAACACTACAAATTTAAACAGCATAAGCAACGCCGCTTAACATTGATCTCAAAGGAGGGCGCTTTTCTATGCTGTGAAGAGACGAAAGCGATTCTTCGTCACTGCTGGGATAGTTCGAGCCGCTAGGGGGTATATTGCTGCTCCCACTAGGAGCAACCGAGACGGTTATCGAGTCGTCAGACTTGCGGTGGTGCTCATTGCCATCGACAAGCGAGCGTAAACTGTGCTTAATGTCGGTGAATGAGTTGTATGGAATGTAGGGAATATTGTGCTTAATGCAGTATTGCTCAAGCTTGAGACCTTTTCTGGCAAAGAGCACGTCAGCCTGACCAGCAGCTGCCAAGTCCGAAACACCATCGCCAATAAACACAATAAGCGGGATCTCGCCCACGCACGAATCCTTATAATCTTGGATTGATTGAGCCTTGTCATGTCCAAGCTCGCTGTCATGTCTCCAGATTGGCGTCCACACCGAGCCATCTTCAGAGATTTTTGCGTCGTTCGACACAATGCCAATTCTTGCCGACTGCTCCTCGCCCATGGTCTTATCCAAAACATAACGTAGCAGAGGCTTGAGACCCGCGGAAATAACATTAAAAGGAATCTTGTGCTGCATAGTGTATTTAAAGAAATCCTTAAACCCAGAGTCCATGACCAGATGTTTCTTCAGGGTCTTGAGTCCTTCCTCAAGGGTAACGTGCAGCGAGCCCCACATTTGCTCCGAGGCACCGCGAAAGGTTTTCTCCCCCGTCGAGATGGACTCGTCAAGGTACTCGCGCATCTCGGGGCCGCAGCCGTGGTAGTCAAAGAGAATGTGACCAGTGTCCTGCAAAAAGATGGTTCCGTCAAAGTCGGAAAAAATGGCAATAGGCCGTCCGGCTGTTGGCTTACCCTTATTGTCTAGTGTTAACGGTGATGACGCAGACATTGCTATTAAGAGAGAGAGTGTGTACTATCGAAATGTTGCTGAAGTAATGGTATATATATATATATATATATATATATATATACTGGGGAGCTTCTAATTGTTATTAAGGATAATGTTTTGTGTAGGGTGCGTACAATTAGGCGGTTTACACTAAAAATGTGAGTGTGATGAGTAGTGACAAGAGAAGGATATTTTACAAATAGTTAAAAGGCCAGGATAAGGCGCGATATTTATACTTTTAAAACCATATTCACGATAACTTCCCCATGCGAGGCTAAACCCAAGATTACTGTTACGAACTAGTAAGTATAAGGCAAAAAAAGTTGACCTCTCTCCTACAGTTAGGTCTTGCACGTTTGAAGGTCAAGTCGGAGGGGCCTGGTTCTTCTTGTTCTCGAGAAGGAAGGTAAATGTGAAAACTTTAATTTTGTGAATTTACGTCATGAAGACTTGCACCAATTATGTAAGGAAAAAAAAAGAAGGAAGAAGAAAAAAGAAAAAAAAAGAAAAGTGCATG
Source organism: Geotrichum phurueaensis (assembly GCA_030558065.1). Lineage (NCBI taxonomy): Eukaryota > Fungi > Ascomycota > Dipodascomycetes > Dipodascales > Dipodascaceae > Geotrichum > Geotrichum phurueaensis. Next base: position 13,210 of record JAJMRT010000500.1, on the reverse strand, counting down.
CAGGTCAAGACGCTATTTCTCAAAGTAGACAAACTCACACAAACTTTAAAATATTCCTGATTACATAACAGCAAATCAATCTCCACTACAGCCTTGGCTCAGTCCAACTCCTGTTGTTATCTAAGACCACTACGCCTAATGTCACGATGTGATAATTGTCAGCGCATGTCTTTTTTTTTTTAAACCAAGTTAACACGGTAATAGTGACGTGGGGTTGGTAACTACCCCTTTTGGTCTGGGAAATTACATGTAAACACATTTGTCTCCGATATTACAGAATTGAATAAAATGAATTAAACACACATTCACATGGCATTACTTACCGCCTCTGATTCATTTAGGTAGCAAAATGGGAAAGGCTCCTGACTTGCTACGCCGCTAGATTATGAACGACTCTTGCAGTATCAGGTTTTATCACGATTTCTATTCACACAGTCTATTTTTTAAATTTTTTTTTTTTTAATTTTTTAATACGAATGAAAGAAATTGCCTTTAAACAGTAGTTTGGGCATAGTGACCTTTGAATCTTTATCCGTACGATGCTAATTGGTCCGCTAGTGAAAATAGCAAACAGTAAAAATCATCACCGACATGAAAGGTTTGTCCAAAGATATGCTGTCTCGTTGTGCTAGCACCGGCTAGAGAGACTGTATCATTAAAGTACATCCACCTCAAAGCTAGATCACCCACTTTATTTTTGTTCCGAGACGAAAACTTATTATTGTTATCAGTGAAACCTGAAAACGCACAATCATGTTTCCAGGGTGACAAACAACAAAAAGGGCCCATAGCAACTAGGAGGATGAAAAAAAAAATTGCTTGTTTGCTTGTATAAAATTACAGTTGCGCAATGAATTCAGCTCTAGTTGGATTGTGGGTAGCTGTCGGCTTACTGTCCGACTCTTTGATGTTCTGAGGCTGTTTACTCTAATGTCATTATCACTAGCCGCCTTATATCTGCGAGCGAATGCTTGTGAGTATATAAGCTGTATTATAACGACAATAAGTAAAACCAATTGGACGGGAACGTTTAACACAGCCATCATGGCCCATCAGCGGGGTTTTTTTTTTTTTTTTTTTTTTTTCCCTTTTCTCGCATTTTAGTGACTACATTTCATCCGTTCAAAAAGCTCTTATCGGAACCAAGGGTTTTCACGATCTCATGTTTCGAAGGTTTGTACTGGGTACAGTGATGGCATTGAATCATGACAATAATAATAATAATAATAATAATAATAATAATAAAAGACGAAAACGAAAACGAAAACGGCAAAGCTTGGAAATTACCTAATAGCCAAACTAGCGACAATTGCAGTGCTGAATAGCCCTAGCCCTACCAGACTTCAATGCTGGTGCTGCTGCGGCTGAGACAACCTAAACGCAGAAACAATTTCAGTTGGATAACGGGCAGGCGCGTTGTCTCGCCGTGTTTGCTGTATCCTTTGGCCAGTGATGTTTAATCTATTTAGGATATTTTGACCACCAAAATGGCAAAAGAAAAAGAAATAGTTAGACACTAGTTACGAGCGTATGTTAACTGACATACACGTCTATTGACATTTGGACCTGGATGGGCAAGAACACGCCTCTTCTTCCCTTTTGTCTTTTAAGGTTAGGCTTAATTGCATTACAACAAATACTGGTTACGTGAACTGAGCAAAAAAAAAAAAGCTGCATTAACTTGCAAATACCTGAAAATGGTATGCTAAATAATTTACCGAATCGATCCTTACGAGTAGATTCATGCATGTATGTGAAGCCTGATCACTAGCAAAATAATAATAATAATAAAAATAATAATATGGACGCTATTCAAGCCTTTTTTTTTTTTTTTTTTGATTCTAGCTACTAATAGTTTTTCTCGGAACGCCTTAAGCTTGTGTCTCTGGACCTTACAATCACGATACAATGAGGTCAACACTTAAAAAAAAAAAAAAAACTGGCAACTACAATGTACAGGCTAGTCGGACTTGAAGCAGCAGGCAAATGTGCTATACCAAGCCGAGCTGCAGAGTCGTCAGCGTCTCCTATTTAATGCTAAAGTCCGATTGCCGTAGACTTTAATTGCCTTTGTGACACCTAGCAGAAGCTCTAGATGCCACACGTTTAACACCAGGCATGTCGTCTGGCTCGAATTCCTGGAGCTGTTAGGTCTGTCGGAGGGGTTTCTCGAGTCTTACCAATAGTCAACTTTCACGATCCCGATCCGTGAACTGTCAGCCAATCATTATCTCAGCTGTTGCCTGTGTGGCTATTCAGCAGTACCCGACGGGCACACTTTTATTTGCTCAATCAGTATGTAGTTTTGTGTGGAAATAAACGGTATTACCACAACTACGAGCAACTAGCGGAACTGGAAAAAAATCCTTCAATTTTTTGGCAAGGGATATGATTTTTACTGTACGTTACTTGTTTTGTGAAGTCAAATTTTAAATCATGGAGAAAAGGATTTGTCTAAATACAGAAGGGGCCGTGCCGATACTATGCGAGTGACCACAATAACTCCGAAACCTTCAATAAACTAGTATTTCATTAGAGTAGATCTTTTTTTTTTAAAACATATATTTTGATATACTCAGCTCATCTGTTATATTTAATCAACCATCGGAAGGGGGGAGGTGTGATCTTCTTGGAAAGTGCAAATATCACTAATCTATCCAAACCATTATGATTACCCGAGCCATTTTTTTTCCTTCCTTTTTATTTTCTAGGCCAGGGTAATCAACTTATTTGAAAGGTTATAGAATCACAAAATTAATTGTCTTTAGATCAAATATGATCATGTTAGGTGCGGTAAGTCTTTTAGATCTTACAGTATGACAGCTTGAAGTAGATTAAAAAACATGACAACAGCATCATCACCGGGGGAGCATTTTAATGAAATACGGACTATACCATTTTTTGCATGGAAGATTTTTATAATTTAATTAATTCGAGTTTTGGTAGCCACGTTAAACCGAAATAATTTAGGCTGCAGGACTAGCTAGTAGAAGAAATAGTTTTACAGGTTGCAAGCTCAAAGTTGATTATTTACCAAATAGTTGCAAAAAGATTAACTCTTAACTAATCATCTTTCACAACTTTTTATTTTTGACTTTTAAACGTAGAGCCTTAATGCAAGATCCGTAAATACATCACTCTACTTTAGCGTCTGGGTATTTGAAACTGACTAGCATTTTTTTTTCTCCTCTTCAACAACTGAGCAAAACAGTACCGTATATTACCCCATTGCTTAAAAACCAGCAATAAAATATTGTTAGGAAGACTGTAAAATCCTTTTTAATGACTGATTTTCAGTTTAGGTGAAACAGAAAATTAATTGGGGGTGGCCTCTGAGAGTAGACACAAATGATGCAGGCCATTTTGAGCAGTCTTTTTGCTGATTTTGTTAGCGGAGTACTGCATATCGTAATTGAATTGCAATCATATAGTAAAAAAAAATATAAACAGTTATAATGTTAACAAGAGACCTTTGGTGCGGTGAAAAGCTCAAATAATAGTAAACACACTGGCACCACTTTTTTTTTTCAATTCCATTGGATATACTAACAAGTAAGGCCAGTTCTCGTAAATATGTGCAGAGCTGAATTTTTTTTTTTTTTTAGTTGGTCATGGCCCAATGTGCAGTTTTAACGTCGAAAGCATCATTAGTAGTGTGACACACTACAAGAATGGCCACTAGCCAATCAACACAGCATTATTTATGATCACTATCCCCACCATACCTGTTTCAAAATAATGATACCAAATGATCATAGGTTATTTTCTCGTGTTTTTTTTTTTTTTTTTTTTTTTTTTTTGACAGCAAAAAGCTCCTTAGTTTGACAGATGATTTTGACAGCGGAAATGACTTTACGTTGTCTGAAAACCAGTGGGACTATTGGAAATTTGTCCAAGATTTGTCATTACTGTTACGGATGTCGAGAGTTAAGACACAATACTAATTGATGCTTTATTGTCATCTTCTACCCCTCCCTTTCTCCATGATTTCTAGACTAAGTTTTAAACGGCACTCTGCGTTTGATCTAAAATCAAAAAAGGGAAAAACAAAAACAAAAAAAGTTGTTAAATATTGACTGACCTCTGTTAAACAGCGTTTTCTATTTCAATTAATGGTGTAGAACAGGATAAACTAGTAAATCTTTTCCGTGGATCACTAATTTTGTCTACCTCGGTAGCCAATCGCATGTTAACCGGTTTGATTGTAAGTTGTAAAGGGCTATGAATCTGGCACCAATTCTTAGCCAACTTGTGTTGCTGGCAAGATGAAATTTGGTACAACGGCATGTATCATACCCTCACAGAATTTAATACTCAAACTCTTTTGCTATTTTTGAAATACAGTGAGTACATGAAACCAATCACAGGCAAATATTTGCACTGACAGACACTCGGCTAGAGTACAGAAAACTAGGTAAAAAGTTAGCAATGCGAGAGGGGAGGGGATGGAAAATTTGAAGAATTATCATGAACAATGACAACCGCGTTTTTACTTTTCTTCACAAGTTCAAGCTTTTTGAATTGCTAGAGAAATAGCCACATGTGCACTGCTTATTTGCTTCCCAAAAGTTTCAAACGAAAGGAGCTGGTAGAGAGTAAAACAAATTTTTTGTTATTTTTTTAAAAGTTTTAAACTAAAAAAGCTGGTTGAAAGCAAAATCCCTTTTTTTTGATAATTTTTTCTGTAGCCGAAAATAGTCCAAGTTTGGAGCGATAAATTGAAGTTGACCTGTTGGATCATCAAACAGTTTGGGTGCAATGAAAAGAGTTTCTTACATTAATTTATTTGAAAAGAAAAAACTCCATTAAAATATCCAATCATGATTGATTTAAAAAGTTTGAAGAAAAGGAATAATTTGTCAATGTTATAGTCAAAAATGGTTATGATAACATGTCAACTCAAGTCACAACTTTTGTGATGTTGAAAATGTCAAAATGCTAAATATGACAGCCAGGACTTAAAGCAAAAAGATATAAGCGTTAATTTATAAGACTTAGTATGTAAGATTTGAAATTTAGGGTTTGAGCTTTCATCTTAACAACTCAGTTTCAAGCAGTTAGTCTAGATAATACTTAACTGCAACAAAGCTTTTATCTCTGCGTACCAAAAAAAGCGGACTATAAATATAGCGCTTTTCAACTCAAAATTTAGACTTTGTGACATAGTAGATAGGTAGAAATGCTATATATAAAAATGTTATAAGTCTAAAGTACGAATAAACATGGCAGATTTGCCAGAGTGTAATTTGTATGAAGATGTCATAAATGTTAGATAAAAACCATTATTTTACTGACTTGATATTTCAAAGTCAGAAATCGAATAATGAATTTTCTTTTTAAAACAATTTATTGCAAAATAATAGACTACTGTTCTAACATCCTGAACCTGTACCAGAAGATTCATGAGAAAAGCAAACCGCCACACGCTCAATAGTGTGAAATAGTTAAAAGCTGAATACAATTATCCGGGATTCTACTTCAAAAGTTGAATTTAAAATAAGAACCGCTATTGTTAATGTGGCTAATCTGAGATTGCCAACAATCTTTTAAAAAATCATGCTTTCTACGAGTCCGAGTATCAATAACCGAGAACAAGATTTCCAAATCTTGAGCTCTGTATCACTCCGAGAAACACAATAATTAAAGCGGTGGGCAAAGTTCTAGTCTCAATACCGCAATTACTTAATTGATAAATAACTTAGCGGCATAGCCTGTCAAGAGCTTACTGACTTGCCTATTTGCTGAGATACACAGACTGTATTGACAATTTTAAAAGCAACGGAAACTAAATACGTGAAAAATTTAGTGCTATTTAAGTAATTGCAATTGAGTAATCAATAAACTTCAAACTTATTAGAAGTTTTTAGAATATCAATTTTCTTGATTTATCGTTTATAGATTCAAGTGTCTAGCATTAAGTGCAAAGATTTTTTTTTTTTTTTTTCATTTAATGAAAGCAACTACGGGATTCGAGCAGCGCAAAAGTTAGAGAGTAGTTTGTTTAATATCACAAAAATAGTGGGGTTTGTTCAAGAGGAAGAAAACTGAAAAATGATTAATGGCTGCCAATTCTTTTTTTTTTTTTTTTGGGGAACTGAGCTCTTAGTTTTATTGTGTGGCCACGATGGATGAGACTAAATAACCCTTCATTAAAAAAAAAGTCTGGACTTTTCAGTTAAATACTTTTTCACAAAGAATTATTACTTGAAGTTGCCAGAAGCAGGCTTAGTGAACCCAGATACATTTTAATTCAGGCTTCATTTGCAAATACATGAGTATATATAATAGTTTGGATTCTTGGTCGAGGAGTTTTCTGACTTAGTACTTAAAACAGAAAAGCCTGAAGTAAATATTAACCTGGCTTTTATTGTTCCTTTAGATATTGCACATATTCCTTGAGTGCAATCATAGTTTTTTCATTTTTAATTTTCCAGTTCTAACGAGCTAACTAGGCCAAGGGCCATAAAAGTAGCCGCTTCTTATTGAGAAAAAAACAACACACACACACCGTTTACTTTGTGACGCGAATATCAAAACGCCGCTTCGCTAATTTTTTTTTGTTTTCAATCAATTTTTTCTATTATCATCACTGCCAGTTTTCTTTTCACGTATACTCAAAAGAAAAAAAAGAGGACATAATCTATAAACGTTTGTATAGAAGAAACAAAGACAAAAAGTTGAGAGTGTGAAGAATAATATGATATAATCATTTATAGGCCGGAAGTAGTACCTTTCACGTAGTTAAATGCTTTTTTATTAGTAGAAAAAACATAGCATGTTGAGATTTCAAAATGAAAAAAAAAAAAAAACCTCTACTAAGAGTCTGTATAGGCTCCAAGATCAATGACATATATTTATTTAGTTTTAATAATATTGTGGTTTATCGTCCAACATGGCCGTTAATGTTTGGACATGTTTTAGTCGCGTTAGAGACTTGAGGAGCTTAGTGATTATATGAATATAATCTTCTCCCCAGAAGTTCTAGGGAAAATCAAGGAATAAAAATATTTTCCTTCTACCCGTCCCTAAATGTCTACCCATTACGGCTCTCCTTCGCGGGTTTGCACGTTACTCAGAAAATAATCGTGAAGTGGGTTTTCGAAGCTCTCATCTCGTGAATAATCAGTACTATAATTATTAATTAATTAATTTTTATTTATTTATTTTTTTTAGTTGGATATTTTCTCACGCGTTAGCAGCAGTATGGCGCGAGTGAGTGGATTTTCAAAAGTCCTGAATCGTCCCACCCCTTTCCTCCCCTGCCGAAATTTGCATTTAACGAGAATTAGCAGCAATTAGGATTTCTGTATGATAGCTAACAAGCGTTTTGAGAAGGAGAAAAAATCTTTAGGCCCAAAGCGAGATACCGCCATCTGAAATGGTTATCCACCCAATACCATTTTAAACAGTTTGTTAACGCTTTGCGCACATGTACTGCCAGTATCACACACAGTAAAGATTTTACTATGGAGAGAAGGGATGTTTTTTTTTTTTTTTTCTAGCTCCCTTTACTTGGGCATTCTGCATCACATAAAAAAAAAAGTATTTACAAAAATCTTTTTGCCAGCGTTTGCCCAGAAAATTATTGCAAATGAATTCGCTCTTCACACACTGTCAGACACGCGCCAGTGCGGCGAAGCAAGGGCGCGTCAAGTTTGACCTCTCAGACCCATTCAGCCCATTGCGCCGAGAAGGAAGGGGAGCAGCAGAATATAATAACTCCCCCCTTGTTTAGGCGTGATTCTTTGCCCAGGGCTGGCGGCCCATTTTACCTTACCTGGTCGACAAAACCAAAAAAAATTTAACTGGTACTGCCAAAATGGGAACCAAGCATACCACCTCCTGGGAAAACCCGTGGCCCACAAGCATATTGATGGAGAGAGAGAGAAAAAAAAAAAAAAACGATTTTGAATAGATATCTCAGGTTAAATTTTTTTTTTTTACAAAATATTATTTTCTCTACTTCACGATTCTCCTAATCCAACCAGACCTGCTTCAAGGTAGGATTTTAAATAAAAATACAACTTACTAAATGCCATAAAATTTTTTTTTTTTTTGAAAAAAAGGAAGAGCTTAATAATAGTTGTCGTAATCGGTCTAAACCAATGTGTTACTTTTTTTTTTTTTTTTTTTTTTTTTTGTTTCCTGAATAAATACCAGAGATCCTGCCCTTTTGCTTTTCTATTCTCTCTATCGTGCTTGTCCCTGTCAAACCCTTTTGCTCGCTTAAACTGTTGATACAAACTTTCATTTCGTTCCTTTATTTGTTTTCACGCTAAACAACTATACAGTCTAGCCAGCCGTCTCGCTTCTGGCACTGCAAACCCAACTTGTAACTCTCACTTAAAAAAACAACAACGACAACATTCTTTTACAATATTTCACATAAAGCAGTTAAATCGACACTATCAACTGCTCAACATTCCATTCCATTTTCACGCCTAGCTTTTGACAGTTATCATCCAGTATGCTCGCCTCACCTTACACTTACAACTACCACTCTAATCCCGACAAAATTGACAGCTTCGCGCCATTAGTTGGCACCAAGCCCATTGTGCGGCCCTATCCTCACTCACAGCCACTGCCGACCTACCGGCCGCGCGCCCGCCTGGTGCCGGCGCGAACCTCTATGGAGCCGCCGCAAGCGCTAGTGCCCATGATGGTATCGCCGCCGCCAACGGACTTGGATTCCGACTCGGAACCAGACTGCCCCCGCGACCGCGCGCATGAGCCCACGACCCCGCACAGCAGCTGCGAAAGCGTTGACACTACGAAGATCACTACCACAACTACAAGCAGCACCCACAGCACCCCCAGCCGCAGCAGCAGCAGCAGCAGCAACTGCAGTCGGTCCGCCGCCTCCACCCTGAACAGCGCCAGCCGCGCGCGCGAAAGCGAGCAAAACGCCAAATTTTTCAACCTGCTCGCCGTGCACCCTGACGAGTTCCAAGACATTGCCGATTTGCTGCTGGCGCGGCGGCGGCTTGGCGGCACCGACAACCGGTTTTACGTGGAAAGGCGGCTGGCGCTTTTCCTTTGTGTCGCAGCGCAAGCGCTCACGGGCCAGGCCGCGGGAGTCGCGTGCCGCGCGTATGGGCTTGAACCGGCGGCCCTTGATGCGACTGTGCATGCTGTTGCTGAGGCGCTGGCGTCACTTGATCTGGTGCCGGTAGCCACTAGCAGCAGCAGCAGCAGCAGCAGCGGGATCATGCGGGATGCAGCCGGTGCGCTTACGGGATTCCACACAACGCTTGATCTCGACACTGACGATGCGCCTGAGGGCCATAAGCGGCGGCCCCGGCACCAACAACACGAGCAGCCACAGAGCCCCAAGAGCTACGGGCTGCTGGCACAAGACCTTGCCACGGGGCTCATCACGGGCGTCTCCGCCGGCCATTTTTACGTCGACACGGCCCACGATGTTGCCGCCGTGTTCCTGCACGAATCGGCGCTGCAACCGCCGCCAGGCCGGTTCCACCTCGGCACCAGCGCTCTGCCCATGGTGGATGGGAAGATCATGACGCCCTACAGCCCCAGCGGCACAATGAGCGATTGGCGCGGCAGCAATGAAACTAAGGGCAACGAGGGAATGGAAGAATTTGGAAACTCTGAACGGCACTTTAATCAGCGGCTGGCCGCGGTGCGGGGGTCGGCGGACCGCGTTTGCGCTGAGTTTTTTGAGCGGTTTCCGGTGCTTTTGAACAATCAATTTCCTCAAGAAACGCAATTGCCGTTGGTGCGCGCCTTGGCGGTTGTTAACAATACGCTCTTGTTGAGACGCAGCGCGTAATAATGACAAAAAAATAAAAATAAAAAAACTTGAGCCCGGTGATCACTGGTACTGATAGTAGTACTATAAACAAGGAAAAAAAATGATTCAGGTGATCTAGATCATCCAGTAATCTACCGCGGGTTCGTTGAAATGTGATATCCTGATAACGATGAGATTGTGAACCAACCCATGTTTTTGTGCTTGAGATCATTTCCAATGAATTGTAGATCAAGTCCCTTGACCAAAAAAAAAAAAAAAATTTTTTCAAACCTGGGGCTCAATCTCAAGGGTTCACCAAACGCGCTCCGTTTGGCAGGTGTCAAGTGAACTTTTTTTTTTTTTTTGAAATTCTTTTGGACCCCAAAGTTTTAGCTCATATGGAAAAAAAAAAGTCTATTTATAAGTATATACTATATATATTTATTCATAGATGGAGACAAGAATAAACAGGATTATGATTGTATACCAAATAAATAAATAAATATATATTGAAATAAACTATGGATTAAAAGACTAATAAAAACTTCATGGCATTTCAAGGGCTACTAACTGTTTATCCAACTAGCCTCATCGGTTTACATATATATATATTTTGCTGGGCCATTATAAGTCCACCTGTGACCACCGGCAAACCCTAATCTCCCATTCCCACAAGGGGTATTGTATGAACTTGTCTTGGTGGTTCCTTGCAACAACTACGTTGTCATTTTTACGTCATGTTCACACACTCACATTGTAAAACCAGAATTGAAAAAAAAAAAAAAAAAATCAAATCGCATTTGGTCAATACAAAAAAAATACAAAAAAATACAAAAAAATACAAAAAAATACAAAAAAATACAAAAAAAAAAAAAAATAACTAATAATAACGATTACAAAAAACAACCACATGGGAAAAATCCTACCATTGTCAAAGTTCAAATGAAAAAAAAATAATGGTTTTGCGTTTATTTTAAGCAAGATGAGAAGTCTCAGGCTTGATTGCTTCATTGTTGTTTTGGTCAACTGTCACATCACTGCTAGTTTCGTGGGTGCTGGAAATCGACTTGTCAGGAATGTAAAATCTCAAATCCGCTCTAAACAGCAACAACAAAACACTAACAATCACTTCAAAGGCACCGTTGAAAAGGTAAAGCACCCAATTGTGGAAAATCCAATTGCCAAAGGGAACGCCGGGAATGCCGCCCCGCTGCACGAGAATAAAAGTTGACGCAGTTCTAAACGCCGAGCTAATCGACAAGAGCAGCGATGTGACAAAAATCAAAATAATAGCAGTGCGAATCTTGGGACCATTAGGGTGTTCGTCATTGTGGTCCGCAAGACCGCCAGCCGGGGTTTCATTACTGGGAATTACGCGAATGTACTTGGCCTGAGGATCACCCCGGTGGATAATCTGTTGAGAACCCTTGGCCGGAAAGTAAAAAGGCGAACAAGATTCAATCCAAGTAGCAGAAAATGTCTTGGGCAAAGTCTCCTTGGGACCCTTGATAACAAGTCGATGATCAATCTTTCCCGGGGGGATGGAATAAGCCACCACAATAAGTAAAATGCCAGAAAAGGCATAAAGGGTTTGCAAAATTGATGCAGCTTGAACAACTTTTTGGCACATTTTCAAGTTTTTAGCACTCATAAAGTAAAGAAAAGGAATAGACTGACCAAGAATGGCCATAACAATAACACCAATGACAATAAAGTAAATGACAGTCATGGCAATGTTAAACCAACTAGCATTACCAGTTTCTGGATGTCTTCTTGTAAAAATACGGTGACCAAAAAGCATATTGAGCATATTGATAAACATGACTGAAACAAGAGTAAACACGGTAGAAGCAATACCAGTTTGTACCCGGGTGACATCTTGAGCCCAGTTAATTCGCAGGCCAAAGCCAAGCACTCTTAAAACACAATAACTACCAAGACCGAAAAATGCCCAAAACCGGTGGCCACGTCTAAAGTCTTTGATAAAAATATAAAAATAAGCAATGGCTAAAATTGAAAAAATTGCCACAAAAAGGGCACTAGGAGCCGTATCGTCATTCTGGGGATAATCACCATAAGTTGCCGGTAGGGAGCCAACGACTACTTTGAGAATTGCGGGGTCAAGAGCGCCATGACCAAAAGTTTCTTTGATAGTGCTGGAAAGTGGAAGAATACCGGTTCCAGGAACCTTGCCGGGAGGAGTAAGTAATGAGAGTAGGCCGCCACTGCTGCTACCGGTAGAAAGAGTGCCTAGCAAGGACATCTTGAATCGCAATAGTTGTTAACTAAGGAGGCTGTTGATTTAAATAGTTGGAAAAGTGCCCCAAAAAAATGTGGTGAGGGAATAGAAATTGGTAGTCAAGTTGAAAAGGAGAATTGTAAAGAAAATAAAAAATAAAATGGAAGGGAGATTGATTTAATTTATAAAAAAAAATTGAAAATTTAAATTCTTTTAATTTTTTTATTTTTAATTTTTTTATTTTTAATTTCTGACTTTTCGGACTTGAATAAATTAAATAAAAATCTAAACTAATGTTTCACTAGACATATTGCAGATTTAAAAAAAAAAAAAATGACCCTTTAATTGGTGTTGTTGTTTATTTAAGATTTCACAAGTACACACAAAAGTGTACGACAATTAGGTTGAAATTTGTTTTTGTACATGAAATACTCGAGAAAGAAAAAAAGATTAAAAAAAACCCTTTTTTTTTCTCTTTTTTTTTTTTTCTTTTAGGAAAAGGTAAAGAGGGGATATTAGGGCGTGCATCTAGACCAACTGTTGCTACGACTAGTTTTGTGTATACATGTCAGATTATAAACCAACTCAAAGTGAAAAAATGGCAAGTGATTGAAAAAGAGACGAACAAAAGTTCGAGGAAAATAAGAAAAAAAAGATAATAATATATATTACTGACTTTTCACAACTAAAGGGTTTCATCTTTTGACAAAAAAAAAGATGCTATTAAAATAAACAAGGCTAGTCAACGTGAAGACAACCCTTTTTTCTTTCCTTAGGGTGTGTTTGTTACTTGATAATTCTGACAAATATAAAACCAAAATAATTTGATACTTGGAACCCTATAAATTATATACAAAAGCTTTAAAAACCTCCGTAAAAAACCAAGCCCATCTGGTTCTAATCTCACTGAAAAAAGAATAATACACTTTGTACTGTTGTCATTTCCTGGGGAAAAGGGCTTTTATTATTTCATTGCCGTCAAAGAAATTAAGAAAATAAAAGAATCAACACCCCGCTTTGACACATGCGCGTGCCATTACCATCAGAGTTACCTCCCCCAAAACACAAATTGAAAGAGAAAAACAAGCTATTATCACAGTAGCACTGTAACTCCAACTGCGGAGAAACCCATAGATTTGAGTGCAGTTGAAATGATGCTAGTATCGGTAATATCACTCAACCTTGATTTTTTTTTTTTTTTTTTTTTTTTTTTTTTTTTT
>JAJMRT010000499.1:0-16407 GCA_030558065.1 Geotrichum phurueaensis | reverse complement strand
AAAAAAAAAAAAACAAAAAAAAACAAAGGGTTAAGTTCAAAACACCCTTTAACAAAGGGGGTTTGGTAGATGCTTAGTTTTAACATAGATTCGTTGCAAGGTATTCATTAACTAGAGACAATCATAGCGGCAATTTAGAGCTTCTAGAGTTAGTGTAGAAATTCCAGTAGTGTCTGTGTTGAGAGCTGCGAGGTGTAGTGCGAAAAACGGTCAAGATGAAAAATGCTTATTTTTTTTCAAGTTCTAATATTTGTTTGAATTTGACGAGTCTAAGCGTTTCATTTTTTTTTTTACTAAATTCTTATGACAATTTCCAACCAACATCAAAACAAAACGGGAGGCGAGGCTACTTTGCTGTTTGCATAGTGAGCTTTAGGCTATGAAACAAGCAATCAATGGATAAAAGCGTCACAAAATGATTGATGTTAAACTATCATGTCTCGACCGCTTTTAGGGGGAGGACTCGGCGCTATTCAAAACTCAAATGTGCCATTACAGCCTTCCAGTGATGGCTTTGAATTTATTGCAACAGACACAGAAGTTCTATTCTTTTATTCACCTTCTTGATCTCTCACGATCTTAAACAGCTCTAAAGATATAAATTCACTTGTTTCTATTGAATCTTCACCAGTTCATTGACAAACCACGTTCAGTTCAATATCTAAAAGAAAAAAAAAAATTGAAAATGGAAATAGAAAGAAAGGGCATTACCCACCAAACTTATGGCTGGATCAAAAAGCTGTTTTCATCCACAAAAATGTCAGTATCAGTACCGGCAGCTGATAATACAGAATACGCCACGCGTACTCAAATGTGCGAGAGTAAATTCACCATCAACCACGGGCCTAACAAGCGCAATGGCTTTAGAGGCGACCGTAGTATACCCCAACCTAGCATAAAGAATCCCCACGACGACAGTTACCATGAAGACAACTTTGTGCGAGAGCCACTTTCCCAGGTGAATCAAGCCGGATTTAGCATTAGAGAAAACAAATACGGGCGTTGGTACTGCTACCACGAGCCTGTGGATACTAATGACTCCAATAACTGCATCAGCTCCTTTGACATTGACAGAGAGCGTTACCACCGCAACAGCGGCCATGAAACCAAGCCTGCGTGGTTGGGAGCTTACCCAGATTCACTTTTTATCAGCATCAACTATAGTGATTACAGGTGTTGGTGTTTGCAATGTAACCAGATGCGTCAGTATAGCACTAATTCTGGGTGCTCCAGTGGGCTCCAATAGCAAAATCTACGCTTTTAAAAAACTAGCGCTGAAAATGACAAGATCAGCCTTGGTGACAGGGTGCGTAATTCCCAACCAGCTTCATAAATTTCTATTGCCTTTGCGCTCGGAGCTAATAAATGTCCTGTCCCTAATTTGTAAACAGCGGACTACACATCAACCCTTAAATTACCGACGCTAGGGAGGGGGTAGGGTTTAACCGACCGACAATTTCTGTTGGATGAGCTATTTGCAGTTGCTTTCACTAAGAAAAATAACCAAACCAAGGATAGCAGGCCCGAGTATACAAATGTTACCCCTTGGCATTTATCTTGAAAATGGTCTGTCGGTGGTTATAAGTTTATAAATCAAGAGATTATGGTTGGGGGGAAAAATGAAATACAAAAATGTAAAAACTAAAAGATTTCTTGGCCATACAAGCTCATACAAATACAATATATTGTATATATAGAATATATATCTCAAGCCTCATTGTTATTATACGTATGTTGATTTTCTTGCTTGTCTGCTAAACAACGGGATTTGTTCGTCTTGCTGCAAAAAAAGTAAGGCACGGATAAAATTCAAAGGCTCATTGAAGCAAAGCCTTTGCTATTCCTTCTTATTCTTTGAATTCCTCTGTTACAAACCCTAGAATGCAACGTAATTTTCAATGTCAGGTTTATAAGAGCCATAGAACTGTCTCAGGAAGTTTTTTTTTTTTATCTATAATACCTTTAAGGACTTGGTCTCCATCCTGCCCTATTGCGCTGACAATCCAGGCTTTGAAAACATGGTGCTGGCGCGTAATCAGCAGGGAAAAAAAAATTCTGACTGTTAGAAGTGATCTCTAATAGGTTTGGGCAGGTCTTTAGATTTTTACTTTTGGCATTTCAAACTTCGCTTTTCCACGATTCTACTCTCTTTTTTTTTTTTTTTTTTTTTTGGCAGAGGGATTGTTTGTGTCACAGCTGTTTCTAATCTTTCTATTTCTCTTTTTCGAGAACCAGTTCGAATCAAACCCTCAAGTAGTTGTGAACAACCAAAGCAAAAAAAAAAAAAAAAAAGAAAAAGTGGGGTTTGCCTTTGAATAAAGTATGTATAAATAATTTCCAATGCAAAAGTGAAATTTAGAACTTGGCTTGTTTTAGTTTTACTTTACATGTTGATATATTTAATGGGTTCACAAGTGATGTAAGGTATGTGTGTGTGCGTGTGTGTTTTATAAGCATTAAATATCTGGGATATGGTATCCGGTTTTTTTTTTTTTTGGAATAACAATAACAACTACTAATACAACAACAACACAAGATAAAATACAAGTGCTGTGATACATTTGAAAGGGGGATCTTAAATTGAGGGGACCCTTGTTTGATGCAATTTTTTATATTGACGATTTAACCAAAAAAAAAAAAAAGGAAATTTATGATTCTTTTTCAAACTACATGAAATCATTCTCTTGACCAGTGAAAGTGTTTCTGAAGTTGTCAATAAACATTAAAAGCGGGACTGGTGCTCTGGCCGTTGCAGAATTTGAGTAATGAACAGACATAGGCCATTTGATAGTTATCCCTATATGTGTGTTGAATCAGCAATCCCCAACCGACTGGAAATAAAATGCCATAGTTGCTGCAATTAAAAATTAAAAAGCTAAGTGGTTTAATGTTTGTATCTGTTTGAAAGAAACCAATTTGCATTAGACTTGCTGTTTTTCTATTAATACTTTTAGACAATTGTGCAATTCTCCAAAAAAAAAAATTTTACAAAAAAGATTGCAATTACCGGAAAATATCCAAGCTGCAATTAGCATCTTTATCAACAGGGTTTTCACTTTTTTTTCATTATTTACCGATGTTTTTTTAAAGAATATTCTTTAGAGTAGTGCATGGTGATGAATTTTACACTACAAATTGAAAAACAAACCATTTAAACAAAACAACAAGAGATAACTGAGTTTTGGAATCAGCCATTAATTGCTGATAAGCAGCAACATGTTTTTAAATAAAAGTTTACATGGACGCTGATAAGAAAATGGGCAACTTCTGTTATAACCAAGAGGTTGAAATGCTCTCTGATTAAATGTCACTCTTTCAAGTCTTAAAAAGAAACCACTTTAAAATCAACCCCCCCTGCTGCTGCTTTTCCCCAGGTTTTTTTTCTTTTCGGCTAAGTGCTGACTTTTACTCCAAGAAGGTTTAACACACATCAACACACCAATCGTCCGTTTTTTTTTTTTGTTTTATTTTTCTATAAAACCACCTCATTATCACCTTCATCTCTTTTCCTCTTAGTTTTTTTTTCCTCTTAATCATCGCTCAATTTCTTTTCAACCATTTAATCGTCTCTCTAATTTCTGTGTTACAAGGCTTTGTTTTGATTGACTGTCGACAACGACGATCTTCTTTTTTTCCCACCATCTTGGCAGCTTTGAACCCTGCAACGTTTCCATGGAACATACAAAGTACAACCTCTTCTTGTCTGCCCTGACACTCACCATATTTTTCACAAAGTTACTCCTGCTAATACCTTTGACGCTGCTACAATGCCTTTCCTGTAAGTACCTTCCCTGATACACAATGCATCTTCTCTTTGCTGGCTCAAAGCTGCGGCGACTGGCTCCAAAGCCTGACAGGATTGCGACCGCCTTTTATCTCTTTTTGACAATGCAAAACCATTGGCTGCCATTGGCTCCCTTTGACTCTTTTTTACTTCTTTTACTCGTAATCTTGCTCGCCTGAGATATTGTTGTCGGTAGTGAGGTTTGGGCCTCAAAATGTGCAACTTATAGCATTTTTTTGGGGAATAAAAAAAAAACTCAGCATTGAAATGAGTATTAATGCAAATCTCCCATTTTCTTTCTAGACTTTACAAAACATGGATTTACTCTAGTCATGAACAAGTACTGTTTTAGTGACAACCAAAGCATTCTTGCCGAGGTGTTTGGTGTGCTCGTTTGCCAGTTACTCTCTATTGACGTACCTATTTCTAATCAGCAGCAAAATCAGCAGCAGCAACGCTATACTGGTTTGAACAGTGATGACGCCACTGCCTTGGCCGAGGGTGCAGAATTGGCACCGAATGGGCATGAAAACACACGCAACAAAACTTGGCCGCTGGCGGCCGATGAGATGATTGCGCTGTCATCACTTAATATTGAAGAAATTGAGCTTGAAACTAATAATCACAGATTCCACCCGCCGGGGCTACGGCATAGCTCAATATCAAGACATGCCCCCGTACCGCCTGGATCACCGCCCAAGCGTGTGCAGTTTAAGTCGCCACTAATTACAGTCCGGGTCGTGGAGTCTGAGGAGTCGAGCAGCGGGTACTCAAACAGCGACAATAGTGTAGAATTTTCCGATAGCGACGACGAGGGGGGCGCTGTACGTGTGAGCGACATCACGGACGAGCCGAACATGCAGTCGGTCGCCCTAGATGCGCAGATCAAGTTCTGGCAGGACTACCACCTATCTACAAAGTTTAAGACTATCTGCTAGAAAAGAGGCGCTGTTGGGTAGTTGTTTTCAATCCGGTACTTCTACACTATTCTCCGGTTGAAGTTTTGATGCATAATTTTTTTTATCACTCTTTTTTTTCATTTATTTAATTTTATACTTACATGGTCGCAGGACCACCCGTGCCTGACAATTGTGGAGGGGACACTGTGCCCCCAAAGGGCCCGGCCGAGGTACAACCACAACAAGATGACACACAATCGAGGTTTGTAGGCTTTTCAAGTTTCAACTAATATAAAATTATACACACACAAAACAAAAGTAGACAATCTGTCAGAAGGCCCCCGGCAGGGTGGTGCGGGGCACTGATTAGCCCTTTGCCCGGCACCGGGGCAGTCTCCTCCGGCAACCATAAAGGGTTGCGTCACGTGAGTGGCATGGGAGAGCCGCAAAAGAGAAGGGCTACTGGCAAAAGCGCGGAGCCAGTTGGGTTGTGTAAAAAAAGAGCGGGGAAGTTGATTGATTGGCGTTGCGAAGATTCAGGGTTGGCTTTAGTGCCAGGTTGGGGATAGGTCCCAACCCAAGTGCCGGACGCAACCGTGTGTCCCGAATGAAACTGAAACTACTGTCGGATTAGCGGCGACTACGCGGCAAACGAAAAAAAAAAAAGCCTTCCTACACGCCGAGCAATTGCTTTTATTGTTTTTTCTTCACACACACTTTTTTTTTTTTTTGCTCAGGAATTACTATAGCCTTTTTCTCGCTTCTTTTTTAATGTTGTATTGTTGTCACTGCTCCCAACCCAGCGATGATTAAACGGTACTATGGCAGCGGCTGAAACTATTTTTTTTTTTTCTTATCTTTGTAAATCTAACTTTTGAGTATTCAAGGGAATTGATATATTGAAAATCTTTGTTTTTTTTGTAGGCTGAAAAAAAAAAGGCCCTCGGGCGCAGCAAGAACAACAACAAAGTGCTATCTTTAAACAGGTGAGGGCCAGCTAGAGCTGGAAAATGAGATCAATCGTTGCGTTACAATACATGTATATATAGTATATAAGTTATATTCATGTTGCTGCAAAAAAAAAAAAAAAAAAAATAAAAAAAATAAAAACCCTATCATCAAATAGTTTAAAATAGATGAATAGATAGATATAGAGAGAGATTGACAAAATTTACTTTTGCCAATTTGCCAAGAAAGAAATGCAAAAAGTCCCTTTGCAGCCACCGGCGGGAAGGAGCAAAGGATGGGAATAACTGTCGCAATTTTTTTTTTTTTTTTTTAATTTATAGTCTAAAAAATAAGTAACAATGCGAAGCCTTAATATCACTAGTTTGGTTTAAACAGATTTATCATAAACCACATTTCATACATACACGTATTGTCGGAGAGGGGTCTTTAAAGACATCACAAACCAAACCACGCTTGAATATGTAAGACCAGAAATGAAGTAAGGGTGGTATTAACGAACCCCGAAAAGCTTTGAGAACCACCTTTGGCTCTCAAAGGCCTCCAGAAAAAAAATAAAAACTAAAACTTGAAGGCAGAGTTCCAACCCGGGCATTGAAACCAGAGGCTTTTAGCAGCTTTTTTTTTTTCATGGATATACCTTTCTAGTGAATACTCGGAAAAACTGTAAGCGAGCAAGCCAGCGGTGGTGGAAAAAAAAATAAAAAGCCGTGAGTTTGGTTTGAGCCCGCTTGACAGCGTCAATGTCGACTCAAAAAACCCGATTTCTCCCCAGGTCATACCCTTGATCAAAAAAAAAATAGCAACACCGGCAATCAAGAACAAGCAGTAAATCAGGACTATTTGGTTTTATGAGAGCTCTTTCTTTATATATAGAAAGTGCACCCTAAATTTAGACTATATAGAGATCCTGGCTGCAACGACTCTCTCAGAAGAGTCGGGGGGTAAAAGTGAGCTAGCCCTCGTTTACTAATGGTGAAAAACAGTTGAGAACTAGACCTGGTGCTTGAAATACTACTTAAAGCTATGGGGTCTCAGAAAGTGAGCCACGGGGCGCAAATGCAGTCAACCTTGCTGCTTGAAGGACGCCGCAGTTCTGCGAGTCTGTGGGTAAATACCTATAAGAAGCTCCCTAAACCCTGATCTTGAAATCCTGCTAGAAAGCAATGACGCAGCGATCAAAGTTTGTCAACTGATTATTGCATCTATTCAATTGATGGCTTTTTTTTTTTTTTTTTTTTTTTTTTTTTTTTTTTTTTTTTTTTTTTTTTTTTTTTTTTTTTTTTTTTTTTTTTTTTTTTTTTTTTTTTTTTTTACTTTGATGACATGGCTTTGTAAATGGTTTTTCCGGCTTGTTGGTTGCGGAAATTTTTGACGTCATCAGATGGTGAACTCCTCAAGTACCTCTTGACCGCACCGGTTGACCAATCCCGCCAAGATAGGGATTTGAGTATTTAATTGTTTTTTTTTTTTTTTTTTTTGATATATACATTTTTTTGTAGTAGTAAAATCTGTTTGTTTAGGCGTCTTATGTGTAATTATATCATGAGAAGACGCCAGGGTTACCTAGGTCTGGGACTATCTGTAGCACCCCTCTTCTACCCGTGAGCACGGAAATTCGGGAAGGCTGGAATTTTCTGCATGAGATGCAAATCTCCCTTGTGAAAAGAGCCCAGTAAGCTAGTATTAGGCACATTAAATTGATTATTTATCTATTCAGCTGGTCTCAGGCGTGGCTTCTCTTTATGCCCTCCTGCTGGTCATGTAACTTTTAAGTTATTGAAATTAGAAGCTGACTAATCATTATTATTTATTATCTAGGGCCATTTGGTATCTCACTCCAAACCGCAAAGGCTATAAATTGCACATTTAAAATTGCTCCAGAACCAGTTAAAAAAAAATCTAGATGAAACCCTTTAACAAAAAAATATTACTTCTTGTATAGCAGGTAATTACAGGGTCGACTTGCTAGACCAAGTTTTGTTTTTCCGCTGAAAATGAAACAACCAAAAATAATAATAATAATAATAATAATAATAATAAAAAAACTGCTCATTTACCCTATGAATTAATTATCCAGCTCTGTTGATTGTCCTTCTTTATGCATTACACTTTGTGAGATTGGTGGTGCTTACAGAATCAATCTGGGCTCAAGAAAAACCAAACAAAAAAATCTTTTTTGTGAACGACGATAGATGAAAAAAAAAAAAAAAATAGTCAGGTCAATCTTCCATATTAAAGAAAGTCAGGTTGGTGAGATCTATTAACAAGAATAAAAAAAAAAAGAGTCAGCTTAGAATTAACCAGGAGAAGAAATAAGCGTTTGTTCCTGCGCTAGAATCTAATCCATCAAAAGATTAATTCCAATTTCTTTTCCCCCGTGCTCTGTGTTTCAGCAATAAGCATGGCCACTACTGTACAAAATGGCCAAGGAGACAGGTAAAAAAAAAATAACCCCCCCTCCTTCAGCTGTGTTTTGTGTGAATTACAAGTTCAGGGTTGCTTAGAGAGGCGACCACTTTTACGTGTAAATATTAGTTAGCTTTGTTGATTTGAGAGTATTTTGAGTGGGTGTGTACCCCACGCGTACAGGCAAAAACAGTGACGTAATGGCGGCCGCTACTATTCTTTCGGCTGGACTCGGCTGCACACCAGCCTCTGAGTCTAAATACTAACAAATAGGTTTATTTCTCTTCTCCCCCCTCTCGCTTCTTCCAGGCTTCAAAGTCTTGGGCGCCTAATAGTGAGCCTCGAAAAAGCCTCTTTTGTTGGGATACACCAAGGGGGAGGGAGAAACCGGTAGCACCAGATACTAATTTCCAAACTAGGAGTGTACAGTAGTGCGAGGTACCTCTAGCAAAATCACCGTATCGCGTTACTATGTACCGCGTATCCCAATAAGGGAATTTGCAAAATGAGAAATTTTTTATTTATTTTCATGTGGTTGGTACTTCAAAAACAACAACACGATTAGTGTCTTTGTGATGTTTTGAAATTATATTTTCAAGAGCAGCAGCACTGCTCGTGGGACTGAAAAAAAAAAAATCTCATGGAACAATTTTCTAGGAAGCAAAAAAGTCAGTTGGTAAATTCTGTCAAGGTAGCGTGCACAGAACTTGTACAAATTAGTGATAACTGCCAAATTATTTCGTTACGAAGACACCCATTCTAGAAAGCTTGCCGATAGCTTTGGCTTCAAAAGGCATTTAGTTATAAAATTTATAAGGAGATCATCAATTTTTTTTTTTTTATTTCTGCAGCTTGCCTTGGGGCTAGACCAGGCTTGTAGGTTTTGTAAAGAGTGAAAAGAAAAGAGTTTGGCAGAACAAGATAACTATGTCACTGGCACGCTTGCAAGTGTTAGCTTGTTGTTAATAAAAACTAAATAATTATTGAATAAAATGGGCAGGGAAGAAAGGGAAAAAAACACTGGAGCTGGCGTGATTCCAAGCACCGGGGCATCAGAAGATGCCTGTAGTTCTTTAGCTCAATATTAATCAAAGTAAGTATAGAAATTTCCAAGTCTGGGGATTTAACTGATCGTTTCAACAGCTGTGAAACAAAAAGATCAATTAAATGTGTCTGGACCTAGGGTCTAGCCTTTAATTTCTAGAAACCTCGTGCTCCAAGATAGATTGTTTCTACACTGCCAGTAAGTCTATCAAGCTAAAATTAAAAAAAAAAAAAAGATCACCAGCTCCTAATCAACTCCGATGATCCCCAGCAAGTGAAAAAAATTTTTCCCTTGCAAAAGCCTGCCTCCCCCTTGTTTTTCACAATATTTTTTCAACCCCAGGTAATGACTCCACGTTTCAATTTAATAACTCAACAACTCCATGTCTTGTTATAACTCCACTCCACGTCTTGCTATATAACACAAAACAATTGCATGTTTTAGAAAGAATAAAAATAAAAAAAGAAAGAAAACAACTAAGAAGTCTGCCGCAGATTTACTATTCGGGATTTGCGATGGTTGCTTTTTTGTCGTAGTTGAGCCCGTACATACATTTACATGGAAAAATCAACAAAATTTTTCCGAAAACAAGCGAAGAAAAAAATTTTCCGGCCGGTGTGGCATTCCACATTGTTAATTTCTTGACCTGATTTTGTGTCACTGACGCCGAGTTAGGTGTTGTGCCCTCTGCTTGGTGACAAGTTGCCATAGATACCGTACCACGGCATTCAGTCTAGATTGACCTTACTGTTGTATCCACACAACGACGATGAATAATAGCAGTTGCAAAGTATACGCCTGCTTGTTTGTTTTGGAAATAACTGACGTAAATGGTAGATAACTAAATTCTATTGGGTGTAACTGTTACACTGTGGCCACTCAGAGGGAAGCGTTACTTGATCCGTGTCACTCGCGGCACTTTGTTTGTCTTCCATGACTCGTTATTTTCCAGCTCTAAATTAGTTAATGTGGCTACCAAGATCCTTTTTTTTTTTTTTTTTTTTTTTTTTTTTTTTTTTTTTTTTTTTTTTTTTTTTTTTTTTTTTTTTTTTTTTGGAAAAAAAAAAAAAAACAGGCTGCAAGCTTAAATATGGTTTTGAATTCACACCAATTCGTCGTCCAATAAACAAATAATTATAAACAGACCAAAGTTTTTTTTTTTTTTTTAAAAAAAAAGAAAAAATTATTAATTAAAGCAATATGCGCAAAAATTCAACTGCCTGATATTACCAGAATGTCAAAGACTGTTGCGTGGGATGCTCAATATTCATAGTCACTTTGTTGGAGGGCGGAAAATTTCTTAGCACAGCCGCGACTTTCTGCAAAGTTTTCATTGAACCGGAAAAACATTGTGTTGATAGGTGGCAACAACAGTATCTAAAGTTACCAAATATAATTCCGGTGTGTACCTGGAGCTTTTCCGGAAAATATACCACCAGGAGACTCTCCCTTTTCCTTCTTGCACCCCCTTCTCCATCTTGCCATTCAAGAATTAAAATTGTTCAACCACTAGGTTATCTCTCTCTCTCTCTCTCTCTCTCTCTCTCTCTCTCTCTCTCTCTCTCTCTCTCTCTCTCTCTCTCTCTCTATTTGAAAAATGTTACATTAAATTTAGGACTCAAAATGTTCATATTTCATGAATAACCTATTTTCTTTTTAATTAAAAAAAATTGTTAAATTTTTTGGGGGGAGGAGGAGAAGCGGCAGGTATGGTGTGGACGCACGCTCGTGCGAGCCCGGAAAAACTATTTAAACTTCGGAGTTTACAAAATACAAAAACGAAAGCTGTTTTGTACATACTACCCAATGTGGACTATGACGTATACCACTTTGGGAAAACACTCTCCTAATGTAGCTCTTATGCGGCGTAAAAAGAAAGGGATGAGCTGTTTCGAGCAGCGTATCCGACTTGGTAATTTGGGAAATTTGGGTTAAATCGGCCGTCCATGCTGAAGGTTACCTACATCGGAAAAACTTGATTTATTTTTTTATTTTTATTATTTTTAAATTAGAAATCACCAAAAACTGCGATAAAACCCAAGTATTTCTGGGGAGGGGCTGGAGATATGCGGAAAATGATGGGGAGAATGAGGGGAGAAAAAGGAAGAAGACACTTCCGTCGTTGATTAGAAGACTGTTGTAGCAGGGTCGCCGCAGTGGTTCCATCTCTCTAACACAGCGAGCCCCGGCCAAAAAAGAAGAAAGTATTACGGCTAAAAAAAAAAAAGACTTTTGAAAGTTTATTGATTTGCTCAAATTTTTGAAACCTGGAGTTTCCGACCTTTACGTGCTAACCCTTTAACACAAGATTTTCTTTTACTTCATTAATTACATGTTTTTGTTGCCAAATATATAAACCTACCATTTCCTTCAGGATTTTTTTTTTTTTTTTTATTTCATTTCTTTTCCCTTACAATATTTTAATCAAATCTTTTTTTCATTTCCACCTCATTCAACCTTTTTTGTCTCTCCATCTCCACCAGCTGTAGGACATACTCTAAAAATATATCAATAGCTTTTGCTGTATTTTACAATGGCTTCTCTCCAACCCTCCTCCAGCCGCAGCTCCAAGACTTCCGGCAGTCATGAAAAACAAGCCTCTCCACTCCCCGACAACCCTATTGATGAGGGCAAACCCAGCATTGTCACCGCTATGGTCCTATCATTGATGGCCGCTTTTGGTGGTTTTATCTATGGCTATGACACCGGTTCTATTTCTGGTATTATTAATCTCCCGGTTTTTCTCAAAAATTTTGGCCGTATGCATACTGATGGCACTTATTACTTTCCGGTTTATCGCTCTGGTCTTATTGTCGGTATTGTTTCAATCGGTGCTATTTTTGGCGGTCTTGCCTCCTCGCATCTGACCGATAAATATGGTCGTATTAAAACTATTTTTGGTTTCAACATCTTGTACGCTATTGCTCTGATTATTCAAATCACCGCAACAAAATCATGGGTGCAAATTATGATGGGCCGTCTGTTTACCGGTGTGGCCATTGGTGCGTTTACTGTCGCAGTCCCCATGCTTATTTCTGAATGTGTTCCCTCAGATCTCCGTGATGCTTGTGTCTCTTGTTTCCAGTTTATGGTTACTGCTTCTATTCTGATTGGTAACGCTGTTTGTTACGGTGTCCGCCACTCTACGGGTAATGGCAGCTACCAGATCCCTATTGGTCTTGGATTTATTTTTTGCTCCATTCTTTTTCTGGCCGTTTTCATTCTTCCTGAATCTCCTCGTTACCTTGCTTCAGTTGACCGGGTTGAAGACGCACAAAAGGCGCTTGCTCGCACTGTGAGAATGAACCCCAACTCCAAGTACATTGTTAATGAAATGCGGGAAATTCTCAACTCTGTTGAAAACGACAAGGCCGTGGGTACTGCATCCTGGTCTGAGATTTTCACAGGTAAGCCCAAGATTTTTTACCGTGTTATGGTTGGTATTTTCGTCTTGTCACTGCAACAGCTTTGCGGTGCTAACTACTTCTTTTACTACGGCACTTCGCTCTTCACCTCCCTTGGCTCTAAAGATTCTTTTGCTACTTCTATGATTTTGTCTGGTGTCAACTGTGGCTGCACTATTGTTGGTATTTTTATGGTTAACCGCATTGGTCGCCGTAAGCTGCTTCTTACCGGTTCGGCTATCATGCTTGTTGCTTTCTTGATTTTTGCATCCCTGGGTTCATTTGCCCTTTACATTGATAATGGCGATCGTAACGGTCCTGTCAACGCTGGTGTTGGTCGCGCCATGATCTTTTTTGCCTGTTTGTATATTTTTGGTTTTTCCACGTCATGGGCTCCTCTCGCTTACGTTGTTACTGCTGAGATCTTCCCTCAGCGTATCCGCTCCAAGGGTATGGCCATCGGTACTTTTGCCCTGTGGCTCTGGAACTTCTGCATTTCCTTCTTCACTCCTATGATTACCAACAACATCGGATACAAGTACGGATACGTTTTCTCTGGCTGTGTGCTTTTTTCCCTTTTCTTTGTCTACTTTGCCGTCCACGAGACCCAGGGTGTGACGCTCGAAGAAATCAACGACATGTACGGATCTGGTGTCAAGCCTTGGAACTCCTCCAAACATGTCAAGGAAATTCGTGCTATGCGCAACAAGGAATTCCAGGACATCACTTCCTCCGAAGAGGCCTAACTTTCTCTCTCATCACCTACATTTGCATGATCATTACGAAGAATTAACGATATCAAAAAAAAAACATTTTTTTTTCTGGGAATACATGACTCCCCATAATCCACTTGTACGCTTAAAAAAATTCATTCATCTTATAACCTGTTTTTTTATTATTTTTTTTCTATTTTTCATATTAGCTTTTTAAAAAGAATCTAAATTTACCTTCAAAATCCTTTGTAAATCCAGAGCTGATGGAAAATTTGTTGTTTGAGTATTTTACCCTATTCGTAACTGTAATTGTACTTTATGCTAATGTTCTTGTTTAGGCAATTCTTTTTCTACAAGATACTACTTATTTAGGAAATTTACCTCGGCACTATTACCCAATATATTTAATGCCTCGTAATTACCATATATATGATTCACACCACAGCGGCCCCCCCCCTCAATAGCATTATATATGTATATATAGAAACAAAGCATAGAGCCACTTCCCTCCCGGAGATTATAGATACAGAAATATATCCGTAAAACCACTACTAAAATATTAATAACAAAAGTGACTAAAAAACCGGGGTACGTGGAGTTATCATTAATACGTCTGACGGGAGGTTTATAGCTTGAGTCAATATTTGAATAAAACCGTTTAGGTTTTTTTTTTTTTTGCTCTCAATGAAATCAGTAAAATGGATAGCTAGTTATAAATGAAAATAACCGGTTGAATGTGTGCATAAACCAAAAGCTCAATGACGATTCAGCTTGCTGACCACGAAGCTCACAACTAGCTGGATTATGCAGAAAGAATTTATTCAACATAAATCAATTAAAAACTAAAAGCAATTTTAAAAGCATGAAAAGTACTTAACAAATCTTCAACACCAATAAGCAAAAATTTAAGAAAAGTAATTATAAATAAGATTAATAAAACGGGTATGAGATTGGTCAAGAACTAAAATAGAAGCTTATTTTTACAGGATCTAACCCTCAAACAAGAATTTTAAGTTGGCAGTCGTTTATTTAGGGGTTTGAATGAAAGCTAAATAAGACTCGGAGTTTGCACAAGATTTTTATCGGAATAATTAAATCTAGTAAAAATTAAAAAGAAGAAAACAGAAAGTTAAAAGAAATTTAAATAAAACCTACTTCATTAGTTAGCAAGCTCATAAATATAGTATAAAACTAATCTACAAGTTAAATTACAAATTTAATTACCAAAGATAATGAAAACAACAAATTTGTTTTTAAACCATTCAAACCAACGAAACCGGCCGAACAGTTGTGCCATGAAAGCCAACAGAGGTTTTGAAATTACATAGCGCCAAGGTTTTTTATTTCACAAATTTGACACTGATGTGAAGGAAAATATTTCAAGTTTACGACCAAAGAGTGCCTGTTTCAGTGGGATTAGCAGTTAAAAAGCTTGAATGGCTTTCAGATAAACAGACCATTATATGATAAAATAAATTGAATGAGTGCACAAAAATTGAACAAGTTGACCATCGGTTAATTGGTGTTTTTGCTACCATATTAAAAGATGCATTGAATTATTAAGAGCTTTTTTTCCACTTGTTAAACCTATAACAGCTGAAATGTAGTTCTCCATACTAGAATACTACGGTATTTTATGCATAATAAATTATAATGCACACAACAATGCTCTACTAAATACTTCATAATAGAATATTTTTACAGCTAGGTTGCGTGTGTGTACCGGAGACATGATTATTGAGCACAGGGCCTGAGGGCTTATCCAGTGTGCAATGATCTAGCTGGGCAATAAACACCCTGCACAACAATGATAGCCGGAGGCCACAAGCTCCAAACCAAAGACTACACACTCAAAGATTATAGCAAGTTACACCTAAAATGGTTTTAGACTTGATGAAGGATCTGAGGCGGCGCCAACTGAGCTGGTACGAGAACGATCAAGTTCCTACCACATGAGAACAAAGCCAACATAGTTTAGTATCACATGATGAGAATAGATTTTCGAGATTACTAAGCTTAGGTTCATCAGAAATTTCAGAAATAGGCTGTAAGAATCGGGAGCTTAAATTTATTTTACTATAAGGAGAGTTAGCGTTGTTGTGAAATAGAGTCTTAGGGTTTGGAGGCTCCACTTACAGAAAATATAAGGAATAGGTAATTATTTGCTGGAAGTTGAAGGTGGTCCTGTTTACGGACCCTGTGTGTTTACGCTTTGCAGTAACTCTGATTTAAGGATTCAGCTAACTCTAAGCTTGGATTAGTTTAGCAGTTGGTTAAGCGTTACTTCTGGGTTTGACCTCTGAATTGGTAGTACTCATCACTAGTGGAAATGGAACACTGGATATGTGTGCTAGTTGTCAGGCTTAGGACTAATTTCGCATTGGCGTGTCGTTACACAGTAGTATGTGTATGAAAGCCGGATGGTTGTTTGTTGTAGTGAGGTTTTTCAGGGGTTTTGAAGAATAGTTAAGATTCTTTGTAGTAAATGATGTGTAGTCTTCTCTATCCTTCTTTTCCCTCCGAGAAGTCCTGAGGAAACGAAGAGGTTAAAATATTCTTCGAAGGACTTATATATATATAATCAGTTTATTGTCCTTATAACTATTTAAAAATTATACACACAAGACATTAATACAACAAAAATACCCTTTTAGCGAGGGATGCGCTATTCACTATCTATTTAATACATTCCGATGGCACCGAATTTTCCACGAACTTAGTCCGTGTGTCAAGGGAAACCCGACGTGATCGTCACAACAGTGCGTTAGAATGAGTGGGAGGGCACGTCAGTAAAACCTTGGCAGGCTATGCTGTTAAACTGACCATCAATTGAGTAAGTGCGGTGACGAATCCAAAAACTTGACCACCGCTTCAATGCCCTTCTTGGTATCAAGAAGAACACTGATGTCAAGCTCCGGTGAAATTGTTCTCAGGTGCCTACGCCCCGATTCGCAGAGAGCGCAGTCCTTCAGCAAGTGCACAACCGTTTCAGGCTGGCCACATTCGCACTTTTGGCTTCTACTCAAGACTCCTA
Source organism: Geotrichum phurueaensis (assembly GCA_030558065.1). Taxonomy (NCBI): domain Eukaryota; kingdom Fungi; phylum Ascomycota; class Dipodascomycetes; order Dipodascales; family Dipodascaceae; genus Geotrichum; species Geotrichum phurueaensis. Next base: position 153 of record JAJMRT010000499.1, on the reverse strand, counting down.
CCTTTTGAAAATAGGATCCCATAGCGCCATGGCTAGTTCTCAATTGCACTACCTTACTTAGGGTGTGACGGTTCGCTTTCTCCATGATGTCACGAAGAGGACTGTAGTTGCCTGGGTCGCCGTAGAGACCGGGCTTGGTGAACGACCTGTAAA
>JAJMRT010000498.1:0-16460 GCA_030558065.1 Geotrichum phurueaensis | reverse complement strand
GCAAGCTTCTATAAAGAGGCTTAACAATGGTGTGAGAGCGTCGAGAGAAATTCATCTCTCAACTTACAGAAGCTGGCAATTGCTTTGAGCCCCTGTTTGGTGTTGAGCAGCACTGAGAGGTTTAGTGCTGGGGAAACCTGTTTCAACTTTTGCCTTAATTCATCAAAATAGACGCACTCAGTTAAAATGTGCCGTATAGAAAAAAAAAAAAAAAAAAAAAAAAAAAAAAAAAAAAAAAAAAAAAAAAAAAAAAAAAAAAAAAAAAAAAAAAAAAAAAAAAAAAAAAAAAAAAAAAAAAAAAAAAAAAAAAAAAAAAAAAAATTGAGAGTACTATATTACAATTTTGTGTTTGCCGGTTTGATAGGTGACAAAATTTATTTTTTCAAGATTATTCCTTGTGGCCCAATGGCAAGGCGTTCGCCTACGACTACATTTGGTTACACAGCGAAAGATTCCAGGTTCGACCCCTGGCAGGGAAGTCTCAATTTTTTTTCTTTTTAATTTGGGTTTTTGAGAATTGTGCCATTTCACAAATAAGATTACCCATTAAGAGTTTTTACATTTCTCAATTGTAAATCACTCTTACCATGTTATGGAGAATAACCCAATTTTTTGTGTTAAGATCAGAACCGCGTTTTCTGTCTATCCTAAGTTAATGGTTATTTAACAGGACGTTTTCTTTTTTTTTTTTTAACCAAAATTGTAATATTGCTATTAACGGATACTGTTTGATGGTTTATTGTTTATGTGTGTATTTGGAGCTAGTAGACAAGTGGAATGGCTTCCGCGTCCGCCGGTTTGGGTTTGAGGTTTTACAAGACAAACCCACTGAAAAATTTGGGGCCACCATTTAATAGAAAAAAGGTCCGACCCCATTGGCAACTTGCGATGACAGTAATTACCGCAAAGATCTAGTCCACACTCTTTTTAATGTACATGTCATATCCCGGTCCCCGGATGGGCTAGTTCCCAGTAATTGTAATCCAACTCTCTCTTTTTTTTTCAGGTTCTTCTAGACAATAAGAATGGATCAGCATTGTTCTCCCTGTAAAGAAAGGAAAGCGATACCCGTAAACTAAAAGGGTTTTTTTATTTTTGCCAAGCACTCATGACAGGTTTACTACTAACCAGCTCAAAAATATCAATTTTCTTTTTGCCAAGCCTATGAAAGAAAAATAAAAGCTAATTGCAACCATGATTTACAGTATTGTAAACCAGATGACAAAAGTTATGGCTATTATAATCAAAATAATACAAATGGTATTAAAAAAAAAAAAAAAAAGGTTTGTAAATTTCGGTGAGAGTGTTTGGTGGATTGTTGGTGGCAATTGTGGTCACTAAAAGCTCCTCTTTTTTTCTTGCACAAATCGTGGGTTTTGAGGTTTTTCCGTTTTCCCTTTAACTGAAATTGCCCGGCAAGCCTCTTGACTACAGTGGAAAGTCATTTATAGAAGAATCACACACGCAATTAATGAGCAATCTATTTTGAAGGCAGTTGGATGATTATAAATTCCCTGTCGCAATATCACCACATTTGCACTGCAAAACCACACGTATCACAAGCAAATAGTTTTGTTTTTCTTTTTGTTTTTGTGTTTCTTTCTAAATAATTTGTGATTTTGCCACCCATTGTTAAAAGTAGAAGTTGACCCTGTCATTATTGGTGATTTCTCAGAAAATTAGGGTTGTTTGTGAAAAGAGAGTCTTAAGATGGATTTCTCAACAAACTATTATAAGAAATTTATCAACTTTTATATCATCATCCATATCATTTATAAATATTTCAATACCTCTAAAATCGTTTTCTTACTTGTCTTTTTTTTTGTTTCACAAGATATATATCGTAATTACATTTTACGCTATTTCCAAGTGAATGTTTGTACAACCCTTGATGTCTTTTTGTTTAACTAAATTGGATTAAAACCCACTGGATCATTGTCAAATAAGTTTCAAAATAAACCAGTTTGAGGAAATCATAGCTTCAATAGTTGCTCCAATCTTGTAACAAAGCTCAAGGTATTATAGCTTTATAAGCTCTGCCAGTTTTGTGTATATTTTTTATCCACTCACTTAATGTAACCTCAAGTACACTATTTCCATAATAACATTGACTGTAAAAATATTGCTAGCCCCAGAATACAACATTAAAGTCCTTGAAGGTTACGCGGACGAGAACTATGATGGAAACGGAGATTACGATTCTTTATAAAAGAAAACTAGGGTAATGAAAGACCACTGGAAGAATTGAATCATATGCCAGCTGCGCTAGTAAATGCATACAACTCTATCGCCGAAATACAAGTCCAGCTGAAAACCTAATTAGCGACATGAAACACTAGAAGGGCATATCAAATAACCAGCAAGAGGAACTCAAAACCTACGAAAAAATGGAGATGGAATACACAGAGAGAATCCAGAGACTTAAAGAACGAGATAAATGAAAAAAATTTGAAATCAACAGGAAGATAGAAAAGTTTAGCTGGATGGTTCAAAACATCACCAGAGGGCTCGACAAGCAAATGGCTTTGACGGTTACAAATGCGCACAAAGCGCAATAAGACAAAAAGAAAGCTGGAAGCCACGCTAAATTAATGAGCGACAAAATCAACGACATTGAAAGATAGTACGAGGCCAAATTTGAAAAACTTGCAGTGGCAACAGACGGTCCATTTGAGAAATGCAAGAAAGAAAACCGAAGAAAAAATTACCAAGTTCACCTAGGGCGTTGAGAAATAGAAGAAGGAAGCCGCAGCAATAGCCAAAAAAAAGTCAAACAAACTCAAGTAAAAGCAGCAACTACGGTCAATCCGCAGAAAAAAAAAAAAAAAAAAAAAAAAGATACATCAAAAATTGCAAAACAAATCAGTAGCCTCAGTCGAAACACAAATGTTCAAAAAGAATGCCTCGAGCCGGATTCGAACCGACGATCTCGTCATTACTAGTGACGCGCCTTACCAACTTGGCCATCAAGGCTTAACTTGAAGTGTTAAAAAGTCAACATTTTCATAGTACCATTGCTAATTTTAAAGGCTATTTTAACTATTTTGGAAAACCCTTACCCTGGTTTTTACGTATACTATTTTGAAGTATATTTGATATAATGTGTTTGGAGGACCTTCCTTTTTACCAGTCAAGAGTTATTGATGGAATATTTTGATTCTCTAGTTGAGTAGCTGTTGTTTTTTTTCCCTTGCCAGTCTCATAGAAACGAATGTTTTTGAAAATCATATCTTTTTTGTATGTCATTGTCATTGTATTTTGTGATTTTACTTGGAACTATTTCATGTAAAGACAGCAAACTGGTTATTAATGATGCCCATATAAAAGACCACAGTATACGCTTCATTATTCGAATGCGCGGAATTTTTCATAACCTCGTTAGTTAAACATAAGATATATGAAACGCTTATAAGGACGATAACTGATTATATATATATATATATATATATATAATTCAATTCAATATATTTTTGCCCAGTCAGTTGGCCATACTAAAAAATTACTTAATACAATAAATCACAAAATGAAAAATAAAAATAAAAAGTAAAACCTCAGGTTCTCCATAAAGACTGATGTTTATTTGAAATTTTGTATAACCAGCTTTTGCCTTAAAATTCCGTAACACCTAGCCACTGCCCGGACTGTTGAGATATATATATGACACGCTTTTATAACACATCATAAACCTAACTTCAGGTGACCAAGCACTTGAGGAAAAAAAATAAATAAATGAGTAAATAAACAAATAAATAAAATAAAAAAATGAATAAATAAAAAACATCATAAAATAAAAAATTTATTGTGGTAAACAAAAAGAAACGACACCAGCAGGACTCGAACCTGCGCGGGAAAATCCCAAAAGATTTCTAATCTTTCGCCTTAACCGCTCGGCCATAGTGCCTAATTCTTAAAAGATATTTTTTCATGTTTTACATAATGTAACTGCTGAAAAAACGTTAAATTTGTAACATTTTTCAAATTTTTGTTAAAAAAGAAGGTTTTTGTAATTTCTTTTGTAAAATTGATGATATTATTCTATTGTTTAATATCCAAACATTATGTAGTATGTTTTTTACTAACAAAATCATATGTTTGATGTTTCTTTTGCTGGCTGTTCAAGACCGATAAGGAGACAGGCCAACTGCGACTGCCCACTAAAAACAGATCTTGGGCAGCTATTTACCAAAAACTAAACAGATTTAAGACATTGAGAATGATATTCATTGAAGCAAAGGCTATGAAAAAATAGTTGCTCGACAGTGGAGAAACCTGAGCGGCACTCAGTTGGTGTATGAGTTGTAAATTCTATTTTATAGCAATGTTCCAGATTTTTTAAATCTATTTAGAAGTGTTTTGAAATTATGAATTCATCTTCCTGGGTTTTAGAAGAATTGGATGATACTGCATACCTGTCATGCTAACAATATGAAGCTTCATGCAAGTGAAATTTAAGGACCCCATAAATTTGCTTTCAATTCTAGGAAAGTCCCAGCGTTACTATGACAACGGCATTGTACACATAAAAGTTTTTGCTACCTACCTTTTGTTTTATGTTTGTGGCATGTGTGTAGTTTCTAGTAAACGGTTGAAAAAACTAACAAAAGGCTTTAATTTTAGAGACAATACAGAGTATCCAACCATAATTTTCTTTTTCAACCATTACTTGTGATTTCCGGGTTGCTTTATCCATCTCAAGAGAACATGGGTGTGTTAGTATAAATCACATGACCAAAATGACTCTTTTGAGAAAGGCCGATATTTGAATGAAAAGTTTTTCCGGTTTCTGCCGTTTGTAGTGCTTAGAACCTGAAAATTCTCATGTGGGATTTGTAAAAATACAGGAATATTGTAAAAATTTGCACCCGAAAACCGGCCCTTTGATCATTGGCGGGTAGATGAGTCGTTGAATATTAACATCGCCATGCAATTAGCTTTTATTGCAACTAAGACTTCAATAGCTATCAATCAAACAGAAAATGATTCAGATGAGCCTACGATTTCCCATGCTTTGTGCTGTTCTGACCCCTTCTGATTGTTGGGAATCTCAAAAAAAAGGACCCCTCATCAGACCACAATCTTCTTAAGGAAGTAAAAGTCAGCACTAACAAAAATTCCCACAGCCCCTCAGTTGCCCTTGATTATGCCGATGATCTATTTTTCGGGGTTTACTCATTTCTTCACAATGTGAAAATCTTACGGCCACTTTCCTATATATAATTTTTTTTAAGGAGGTAAAGTACCACCACTTGATTTTACAATTTAAATACCTTTACCCATCGCAACTGAGATAAAAAAAAAATTCTCTCTTTATCTTTATCACCAACAACCCCAATTTAATTTAAAAATGTCTGAGCAATTTCAACTCCCCTACGAGCTCTTCAACAACAAGACTCGCGCCTTTGTCTACGGTCTCCAGCCCCGTGCCTGCCAGGGTATGCTTGACTTTGATTTCATCTGCAAGAGAGAGACCCCCTCTGTTGCTGGTGTGATCTACCCTTTCGGTGGTCAATTCGTTACCAAGATGTACTGGGGTACTAAGGAGACTCTCCTTCCCGTCTACCAGGAGGTTGAGAAGGCTATGGCCAAGCACCCCGATGTTGACGTTGTTGTCAACTTTGCTTCTTCTCGTTCTGTCTACTCCTCCACCTTGGAGCTCCTTCAGTACCCTCAGATCAAGACCATCGCTATCATTGCCGAGGGTGTTCCTGAGCGTCGTGCCCGTGAGATTCTTTACAAGGCTCAGAAGAAGGGTGTTACCATTATTGGTCCTGCCACCGTCGGTGGTATCAAGCCTGGCTGCTTCAAGATTGGTAACACTGGTGGTATGATGGACAACATTGTTGCTTCCAAGCTCTACAGACCTGGTTCTGTTGCCTACGTTTCCAAGTCCGGTGGTATGTCTAACGAGCTCAACAACATTATTGCCAACACTACCAACGGTGTTTACGAGGGTGTTGCTATTGGTGGTGATAGATACCCCGGTACCACTTTTATTGACCACATTCTGAGATATGAGGCTGACCCCAACTGTAAGATCATTGTCCTCTTGGGTGAGGTCGGTGGTGTTGAAGAGTACCGCGTTATTGAGGCTGTCAAGAACGGCACTATCAAGAAGCCTATTGTTGCCTGGGCCATTGGCACTTGTGCCTCCATGTTTAAGACCGAGGTTCAGTTTGGTCACGCTGGTTCTATGGCTAACTCTGATCTTGAGACTGCCAAGGCCAAGAATGCTGCCATGAAGGCTGCTGGCTTCCACGTCCCCAACACTTTTGAGGATTTCCCTGAGACTCTTGCCTTTGTCTACGAGTCTTTGGTCAAGAAGAAGGCTATCATCCCCGAGGCTGAACCCGAGGTCCCCAAGATTCCCATTGACTACTCTTGGGCCCAGGAGCTTGGTCTTATTAGAAAGCCTGCTGCTTTTATTTCCACTATTTCTGATGACCGTGGACAGGAGCTCCTTTACGCTGGTATTCCTATTTCCGAAGTCTTTAAGGAGGACATTGGTATTGGTGGTGTCATGTCTCTTTTGTGGTTCCGCCGCCGCTTGCCTTCTTATGCCGCCAAGTTTTTGGAAATGGTGCTCATGCTCACTGCTGACCACGGTCCTGCCGTGTCTGGTGCCATGAACACTATTATCACCACTCGTGCGGGTAAAGATTTGATTTCTTCTTTGGTTTCTGGTTTGTTGACTATTGGTACTAGATTTGGTGGTGCTCTTGACGGTGCTGCTACCGAATTCACCAATGCTTTTGACAAGGGTCTCTCTCCTCGTCAGTTTGTTGACACCATGCGTAAGCAGAACAAGCTTATCCCTGGTATTGGTCACAAGGTTAAGTCTCGTAACAACCCCGATTTCCGTGTCGAGTTGGTCAAGGAGTTTGTCAAGAAGAACTTCCCTGCCACCAACTTGCTTGATTACGCTCTTGCCGTCGAGGAGGTCACCACCTCTAAGAAGGATAACCTTATTCTTAACGTTGATGGTTGTATCGCTGTTTCCTTTGTTGATTTGATGAGATCTTCTGGTGCTTTCACTCCCGAGGAGGTTGAGGAGTACTTGAAGAATGGTGTTCTTAACGGTCTCTTTGTTCTTGGTAGATCTATTGGTCTTATTGCCCACCATCTTGACCAGAAGAGACTTAAGACTGGTCTTTACAGACATCCTTGGGACGACATTACTTACCTTGTTGGCCAGGACGCTGTGCAAAACAAGAGAGTTGAGGTTGATGCCAAGGGTGTCTCCAAGGCTGCCAGCAAGAAGGGCCCTGCTAAATAAGTTTGCTCTATTTTTTTTCTATCTTAACAGTATGAATGTTTCATATTGATATAGGTAATGTCTTAGGCAATATTACATGTATTATTATTATTATTATTATTTTTTTTTTTTTTTTTTTTTTTTTTTTTTTTTTTTTTTTTTTTTTTTTTTTTTTTTTTTTTTTTTTTTTTTTTTTTTTTTTTTTTTTTTTTAATTTTCTTTGAATCATTTAATATTAAAAAATATATATTATCATTTGATTCTTTTTGGATTTTTTTTTTTAAAGTTGCATTTTTGGGTGAGGGTGATTTTATCTCCCTATCTCGCGATGCAATATATATATGTACAAGAATAACTAAAAGTTTGAAACTTTGGTGCAGGTTCGTTTTGATGAGGTTTTCAAAGATAAATGGCTTAAATGTCCACGCTAGGTTTCTGTTATAAGTTTGATTATTGGCAAAGACCGCGAGCGCATTTGAGGTTTTTTTAATTTAATTTTTTTTTTGGGGGTAATCACAGTTGGTTTCCAAACTGTGAAATAAACCAAACTTTTTTTTTTCCAAAAAAAAAAAAATAACAATAAAATAAAAATAAAAAATCTCTTGATGCAGTTCAGACCAGAAAAAAAAAATGTATAATTTCAATCAGCGCAAAAAAAAAAAAAAAGTTGAAAGGTTAAATAAACAAGCAAAGGAATTTATGTTATTTTATTTTATTTTATTTTATTTTATTTATTTAATTTTTTTTTTTTTTACTAGTTGTGATTCAGTAGGTAGGCCTCCATATTGGACCTCACTATAACATTTTTTTTTTTTTTTTTACAAAATGAAACTTTACTAACAAAAGGTTTTGCAGCTGGCAAATATTATTCTAATCTACTATCTCAGTAATAATAAAATAAGTATATATATTTACACTCTATGTTTGGTTTAGGCATGACAGACATAGATATCCAATGGCACCATCACGGGTCCAAAAAAAAAAAAATAATAATATTGAGTATAGATATACGATTAACCAACCTCATGGCCCGTTTGAGCAATTATCATGGATTAAAACATTCAATCCCCTACCGCGCGCGCTGGCCCCTCCCATAACCATTAAATAGTGGGATGTCCGCCTGGATCAACTGCACTAGACCCCATGGATGGGTCATAAAGAATCTATTGAAAGGGGAGAGGGTTGGAAAAATTTTTTTGGAGAGGTCCTACAGTGGAAAAACCTAGAAGAGAACTGCACCGGCTACTAGCTCTTGTTAGCAAAAAAAATTTTCAAATTGAAACAAAAAAAAAAAGTAGAGCGAAACTGACACAAGAAAAAAAGGAAATCAAAATAGCCAAATGGTCTTCAGGTTTATTTTTTGTTAAAAGCAAACCAAAAGAGATCCAAAATCAGCTTTATTTTTTTTTCTTCTTCTTTAATCACGACGCTAAGATCCATTAACGAGGTAGGACTCCAAGAATGACAAAATGCGTTGGCTTATATTTATTTAAATTTATATATATTTATTATACTGTGATAATAAAATAAGATCTGTTTCTTTTTTTTTTTTTTTCTAATTATAATAATAATATTATTATTTCTCCTTTGTGCTGTGGGCTCGCGTAAAACAGCCCCTTTAACTCACCCAGATTAAAAAAAAAAAAACACTACCAAAACCAATTCCAAAAAAAAAAAAATGCAATCAAATCATCCAGACAATATAAATATTTTAATAACCAAAGAAACGAAAACTGACTTATAATGGTCAGGTTTTGGTTGACTGACACTAGCAAAGGTTAATATGGTCTGGTAACGGGAAGTAAAAGGGGGTTTAGGTGAGTTGTAACCCAGTCAGGAACAAACGATTTATGGCTGTTTTTTTTTTTTTTTTTTTTGGCCTGCATGTGGCTGCGCACACCTTAAATTTGACTTTTACAAAGCCTGTATTGTTACCGTCTAATTTTTTTTTTTTTGCAACACTGACAGAACTATATACAACATAGACTTAACTTTAATATAAGTCATATTACTTAAAGTGTAATGCCCTTTTCTTTTTTTTTTTTTCGAGGTTGGGTTGGCCCTGAAAATTTTAATGTCCTGCTCAACTCTGTACCCATCCCACAGATAATATATCCCAAGGCTACCAAGCCAGCACAACTACACAAGAGAGAGAAAGGGAAAAAACAAAAACAAACAACAATAATAACCATGAGCGCTAATAGCAACGACCCATTCACGCAAAAGAAACGGTTTATTTTACAACAGATTGGCTCCCCAGACGGTACCGATTTATCACCAAAAGGCTCCATTGATGAACCGCTTTTAGACCTCATTGGGCTTATAAACACCCATCCGGATATGGTGACCACGTCGTCATGCTCAGGTCGACTCAGCGTATTCCTCGAAGGCAGCAAACATCATACTAGCGGCGGTGCCGCTACAGGTAGTAGTAATGATGGCCAACAAGTGCAAAAAATTGGCGGAAAGGGGCTTGGTGGAAAGTGGCTTTACATTAGCCATGAACCAGAAACAATTAATTCAAAAGCATGGTGGCAAACTGTCAAGGAAACTAAGGGAAAGGATGAAGATGAAGAAATTAAAAAAGAGGATTTGGAAAATCGTTATGTTTTATACAAATTTGAGGCTATGGTAAGTTTGGGTTCTTTTATGTTTTTTTTTTTTTTTTTTCATTGACTTTGTCGAATACTTGATTTCTGATCTCTAACAACTTTTTTTCTTTCTCCAGATTTTGCACGTCAAGTGCCGGGATCGCGAGACCGCCAACCAGCTTTACACAACCGCCATGGCCGCTGGATTTCGCGAGTCCGGTATCGGCTCCAACAACCTCGTGGGGATCCGCATTTCTTTAAAGCTCGATGTACCTTTAGCCAAAATTGACTCTGCTACTAGCCGTCTAGTGCCATTAGTGTCAGATGAGTTTGTCGTGGACCACCTTGATCTCATGATGCGCGACCGGTTCCGCGAGAATTTCCGGCGCCGCGACGTGCTGCACCGCGGCATTGCACGCGATTTTTTCACAACCCCGGCGGAGCCAGAGGGGGTTGCCTTGCCCAAGCGCTTTACAGATCCAGGCGAGAGTTTGTCGGCTTTGGCAGCAACCCCAGCAGCAGCGGCGGCTAATGGTAAGGAGGATAAAGAAGCGAGAAGAGAGCGCAAGCGTCGCGAGGGATTGCTGAGACAAGCCGATCGTCAAAAGGAAAAGGCAGCTGCTCGACTATTGAAGCAGCAGCAAGAGCAAGAACAGCAACAAGCTACTTTGTCAGCCGAGGCTCCCAACTAGCTGATCAAGACAACTTTACCCCATTATTATTATTACCTAAATTTATATTACACATATATATATTATATATATATATGACAGAAGCTAATGTTACAAGTTAGAAAAAGGATTTTACGGGGGAACCTCTTTTGTGGCCATTTGCTATTCAATTGTTGTAGCGACTAAATTAGGGCTTGATTGAATCTCTCACACATTTACAGTTATTAATAGCCTGTGAGTGCGGCTGTTGCTGCGTGGGCCACAGTTAAATGTATATATATATATATATATATATATATATAGATATATTGATAACACATTTGAAAAAACAACAAAAACCAACAAGTTGCTAAAAATTTGTGCGATCGCTTTGCTCATCTGGAAATTTACCATGCACCATCATTTTTAGTTTTTTGATGCAGGGCGGTGCACACTGAAACCTCCCTCGTAATGAAGAAGAGGTTGGCGGCATTGACCAGATCTACCACGATTCATGACATGAGAATATCTTTGAACACACCAGGGAATAATGGTAACAAGAGGGTACATAGTTCAGGCGGATAAAAAGCACACCAATTGCTTTCACAAATCAAACAGCAACAACAACAACAACAACAACAAGGCAGAAGAGAAATTTGCAAACAGAAAAAAAAACACCTGGTCGTGAAGTTTTGATATTCCCTTCGTGGGATATACATGTAAACATGAGGAAGCAAGTAGTCCACACACACACACTCACATGCACACAAACGCCTGGTTTGGTGACCCATTGGCATCTGCCATTTTTTAAAAGTGAATATGTTTCGGGCGCCTTCAGAAATCCCAACGCTACACAAATTACGGTGATGAAAGAATACCCACACACACACTTACAGCATGCGTAGAAAACTCCAGCCGCTAAAGAATATCTGGGCGATCCATCAACAACATGGATGACAAGCAGTTAGGCGGAGGCCTACAGAGAGAACAAAAAAAATTTGAATAAGTTTGATAGTCTCATGAGTATCTATTTAGCATTACTGTCTTGCATAGAGAGAGTAGTATACATGTGCAATAGCAAGATGGCATAACAAGGACAAGATAAATTGACATTTTGTGACCCAGTCCAACAAAAAAAAATTAAATAATTAATCAACTTACGCCTTGAAAATGCCTGAATAGCTGTAGCGATTACCTTTTGCATGCAATATGTGCGAGAGAGTGTGTGGTGGTGCACAGAAACTATACTATACTACACGACACTCTCACTCTAACCCAGCTATAATTTTAATTTCAAGAGAAATAAAGGGTTTTTATTTTTAAATCAACTGGATTTTTTTAAAAAAAAAAGAAATTGAAAAAAACATGGGCATTTTGCCATAATTTCATGTGGTCCTGCTCTTGTTTTCGTGTACTATTAACTCATTTTTTTTTTTTACCATCATAAAAGCTTATCAATGATTGTAATAGAACGGAGAGGTTTTTTCTCGAGAGAAAAAAAATATATATATGTATATATTTTTACTTGAAGCCAGTATAGAAATATGTAGTATATATAGTGTTAACTTGCCAGGCACTATTGGATAAGCCCAAAGTCGCAAGGGTCATCTCTGTGCACCCCTTGGTTTATCGATTTGGCGTAAAAGCGGCAGTTATGCCTAAATGAGATGATGATGGGCTATAGTCAATGAGGGGAATATCTCTTAACCGTTTTAACTGCTGCTAGAAACGTCCTCTTGCAACAACAACATACCCATTTTCTCATTCTCAAGCCTGCACAAAAAAAAAAAAAACGGTTATCCAAAACCTTATTTTTTTTTTTTTTTTTTTTTCCCAAAGGATTGTTGACAACTGTAAAGAGTTTGCAAGATTTTTTTCATGACTCCTACTATAAACTTTATCCCAGAGTAAACCATAAATCATTTAAAAAAAAAAACCACGCAAAAAAAATCATGAACCGCAAGCTTTTACAGACAGATTTGACTACCAGAAAAATCAATAAATCTTAGAATCCGTAACGATGTCTACTTTTTTTTTTTTTTTTTAAAAAAAAAAAACAAACAAACAAATAAACAACGACTTTGCCGTTACCTAAACTTTAGCATTGAGCCATCGGCTCTATTTCCACGATAGGGACCAGCAGCAGCGGTCAGAAACAAAAAACCAAATTGATTTGTGCAGGATACGTTGCTTTGATGAAACAAAAATTTTGGATTGCTAGCAATCGTCGCAAATTTGCCATACCTACCCACCCCCCTTTCCTTACTTACTTGGTTATAAATCTATATAGATTTTTGCCTTGTCAAAAAATCTGGGCAACCCAGGCATTTCTTCTCTTTCCTTTTCAGGCCACAGGATATATATCTACCATTCTTATATAACCCAGGGTTAGTAGAAGAAATGGGTTTTCAAAAAAAAAAAATTAACCGCTTGCGAGACTGCTTAAATGCAGTGAGCAGCTTTGTGGTTTATATTCACAAGGTTTCATGGTTGATGGTGAGGTTTTCCCGCTTAATAACCATTAGCTACTATCTACTTTTTGTTTAGCTTATTTTAATTTTGTTTACCGGTAACCCAACTTTGTGGATTATAAATACCCTAATTACTTTCCTTTTATATTAAGATCTTAGAGTTGAACCCTCTTGTCATGAGTTAAGCAGCATTTTTAATATCTGAGAACATGAAAAAAAAAAGTTTAGTTCTGCTCCAATCTTAACCTACACTGTTCATACACCTCTTGGATATTTGCTTAAACCGTTGGTAACATTCCTCCAAAAAAAAAAAAAAAAAGGGTTTGAGGATGGAATGAAAACACCTGGCATATATATGCAACTCGCTCAATATCGACATCCGAGCCTTGGTTGCATGACGCTTACTGTAAGGCCATGTATGACGGGGCCTACTAAAAGATCCAAAAAACTGGTTTTGATTTTTGACAGCTCCTGCTTTTGAAAAGGTATGTATTTTTTTTATTTTTTTTTTGTGAATCTTGAGGTTCTGTTTGCAGACCTTGAAGTTTTTTTTTTTTTTTGTCAATGACAATCTGAGGATTGATAATACTAATGGAGGGGTTGAATTATTATTATTTTTCGATTGAAAAAAAAAAAAACTTATTAATTAAAATGATAAAAAATAGGAATTATCAATATGTGATTTGAAAAAAAATATATTGTTGCTTAATGTCTCTAACTCTCCCTAACACACTCTCTATATATATATTAGCTGTGTGCTGTTTATGCTTTAGTATTTTGCTACAGTGCCAGGGTAACAATAATTTTTTCTTATTACTTTTGTGCTGACTATTTTTTTTTTTTTTGCATGTTGTGAGCTATGAATGGAGCTATCGAGAGTAGGTATGTACAAAAATCTGTAAATTCTTTAAGGCCAAGAATGGCTTCCCTCCCCTTCTTTGGACTTTTTTTTTTTTGACAGCAAAAAAGAAAAAAAAAAAGATTACCTATTATTGGAGCTGCAAGAATTGGATCAGTCTCCCTTATACCGGGGCTTTTATACACTTGGTAAATTGGTGTGTTTTTAGGTAAATAATTATCAAAGGTTTTTATTAGTAGCTATAACATACACTAAGGAGTATATACCTAAGCATTTTAACGTCGATTCTTGGAAAAAAACTTGGACTATTAAAAAAAAAAAAATAATGAAGCTTGGTTGCAAACCCAAGTTTAAAAAAAAAACAAAAAACAAACGGTTTTCCATCCCTCAACGCCGACCGTTTTGCAAATGTATATACTGCGGGTACTCTCGTGGCCAATTTTTTTTACTTTGCAAACCACACACAAACTAAGAACTGAAATTTTTCCTCTTGACGAGAAGCTAGCCAGAGAAATTTGTTTTATTTACAGGTTCATAAGAGATTGGAAAAAAAAAGTGAGCATTAGAATCATCGTGTTTGTTTATCTCGAAAAAAAAATTTATTGTAACTAAAGCTAGAGGTATCGGGCCCTAAACCGAAAAAACCTCGTTATAAAAACCATGGTTAAAAAAAGAAGTGCTCGGGAGGACAGCTATCACTTAGAGTAGCTTGCCCCCCTTTGAAGTACATTCCTTAGAATATCATGCTCTCGGGGGAGTACAACATGTAAATATATACTTGATTTTATCTTAACGTTTACTGAATTATCTAACCGTTAAGTCTTATTCCCTTTTGTGTATGCAATTCTGCCGATATTAGAATTCTGTTCTTTTCCATTATTTGGCATACCCAAGCTTTCATTCAATCTATGGTATTATGCTTGACTTGAATCTGTTGTATATAAAAGACGTGATAAAAAATCAAATACACTTCCTTTTGACATCTACATTATTTCATGTACTGAGGTACCTATACTTCAAATAAAAATGCCTAGGTCAATCGCTAGCCTAGTTGGAAAGCCAACAGCTTTATTCTTCCTCCCCTTCTGGCTTTATAGTAGCGCCGCGGCGAGGAAGACCCATAATTCGTGATTGTTTGGAGGTACTTGATTTTTCTTTTACCATGCATGTTGTGTTGACAAGGGGTACGGTTGTCATGCTAAAAAAAATCAGATTTATAACCAAAATAAGTGCAATGATGGATATCTCTACATCATCATGCTAAATTCTATTACGCTATATCTTTTTTTTTTTTTTCAATACTAAAAGCTAGAATAGTATTACATCTTATATAACAGTTACCACTATGATGTGCGCACCAAATGGGGAAAGAGATACAAATACTGTTTCAACTTATATATGTTATTAAGCTGTTATATCAACCTTATGGTATCAAACTTTTGGTTAAATAAATGGCTTTTTGCACTAAATATAGGGGGTTTACCGGCTCTTCAAACCCTTGAGAAAAAAGAGTTTGAGAATATCCAGCTAAACCGTTCATAGCATTCCTTTTTTTTTTTTTTTTTTTTAAATAAAAACGCTTCATCTAATTACCATAACTGGCAATACATGAAAAAAAAAGATACAAGAAAAAAATTTTTCAGTCAAAAAAAAATCCTCGTTTAGGTTAGAGAGGCCTCATAAAAGGGTTAAAAAAAAAAGCTACCATTTAATTGGTATAAGTTTTTTTTTTTTTCAGCTTTGAAGATGCTGCCATAATTGCAGAAGCCTAAAGAGCTTAATAGGCCTGCGTGAGGGAAACCTTAACTGGCGATGATTATGTGTATCCTTTTTTTTTTCGGAGTTGTGAGTAATCCTTTGCCTTTTTTTTGTATTAAAACACCCCTCCAGGAGAAGAATTATTGCCATACTCTGCAGTTGGTTTGCTATCTCATTGACTACAATGATAAGCTAACTGGAGCCAAAAAAAAAAGGGTTGTCAACTGGTTGTAATGCATTATTAAAGTATTCTGTTAACTCGTCAAGCTGTCAACCACAGGCGACTTTAAAGCTGGCCAGCTTATCGGGTTTCCTCATCGAGGCGGGCTCGCAAGCTAGAATTTTTCGGGCTTTCGGAACCTGTAAGACCACTACACAAAAAAGGCCCCCTAGCCTGACAAACTTGTTGGCTTTCTAAAATATACATTATAAGGTCCATATATAAGGGGGAAAAAAAATAAGCAAGTCATTTCCCACTCAACCGGTGATAATGAATTTCAAGCCATACTTATAACCTCAGAAATATTTCCAGAGTACCTTCCTCTTCCCTGGAATTTTTCATTCTAGCTCCCTCCACCGCATAGCTGAACGCCTGCCGCCTCTCAAAAGAAAAGTATCAAGCAAACCGCTTATACATTTTGTTCAATAGGCCAATCGTAGAATAAGCCATTAACGTTAAAATCGGTGTTATAGCAATCCTAGTACATGACAAAAAAACCCTAACGAGCTAAGCACTTTTACAATGCAAAAAAACAGCGTTTAACCACCACTACTTCTGCTGCTGCTGCTGCCGTTATGCATATTTCAGTCTAGCTCGATATACATTTATTTCAGTTTATTATTCATCGCGGGGAGAAAAAAACCAAAAAAAAAAAAAAA
>JAJMRT010000497.1:0-16477 GCA_030558065.1 Geotrichum phurueaensis | reverse complement strand
AAAAAAAAAAAAAAAAAAAAAAAATCACGGCCGCGTAAATGTCATAGTCTTAAAAGTGTGTTGTATTGGATTTAAAAAAACAAGACAAAATAAAGGCCACAGTATTGTAGCGACAAGTAGTAATAGTTTCGTGAGTCACTGGAGGATAGTATATATATATATGTCTATATATCTATACATAAGTTTACAAAGTTCAAACAAGCATTGAAAAAAAAAAGAGTATAAGAAACCAACATGAAAAAAAAAACAATAATCATTATTATACTGTAGACTGCACAAGGACCGACAAAAACTGGGTCGGATCGGGCTTGCCAAATGCACCGTTGAGACGCTCAGTCAACTGGACACCGCCAGTGGCAGCGCCAGCGGCAGGCCGCGGGTAGCACGTCTGCAACGAGCAAGAGGTGAACGACGTGGGGTCATAGGAGGAAATTACAAGCCTGACAACCACTTTTTTTGTCGGGGGCGGTGCCGAGCCGGGGGAACTGGCGCGGCCGCTTGGATAATGCAAAATCTTAACATTAATAACCAGCGTGCTGTCGCTGCCATTGCCCTCAACCGCAACTGTTGTAGGATAATAAAGTGAAAGCCGATTCATGCGCACCTGGAAGAGCAGCACGGCTTGCAAAACCGTTGCCGTTCGTTGGAGACTGTAGCCACGTAATGCAGGGTTTGACAAAAAATACGTCAAGATTGTTTCTTCGTTTGCCCTGGCTTTGCTGTCAGCGGCTTTTACCGCTGGACTGTGCAAAGCAGGCACGCGCTCAACAGAGACCGTTTTTTTTGTTTTAATGTCATAGCGCACAATGAACCGCGCATAAAGTTTCAAAACAATAATGCATTTAGCAGCTGCGTCAGTGCCTACAAACTCGACGCCGCTATGGCTCTGTAACACACTATAACGGCGCGTAAGCACGCCCACTTCGCGGCGGATATCGCGCTCGTCAGTTTGATTGTGCGCAATCGTTTGTCGAAAAGTCTCGATTTCCTGCTGTAGCGTATCGCGCTCAGCAGTAGCCTTCACCAACTGCGTGTTCAGCTCTGCCACCCGCGCACGCCGTTGGTCTACTTCTGACGCTGCATCTTTATGCGCCCGTTTTGCCGCCACAAGCTCCGCGCGCATTGCGTCTACTTGAACTTTGGTGTATTTGTCCAGTTCGATATTTTGCCTGCGCAACCCTACAAGTCGAGCCTTCATGGCAGCATGTTGTTGTGTAACCTTTGCCTTCAGCGCTGCTATATCTGCTGCACGTGCACGGTCGTTTATAAGCCGGCGATCGTCCTCCACAACCTGACGCCGGCGGGCGAGCACATCTTGCAGTCCAGAGGTCAATTGCAATCGCCAGTCATACCACACGCCACGAGCTTGTAGCCGCGAATAGTGCTTAATCAGTTTGAACTGAGAAATAAATTCTTGCTTCATCTCTGGACCGGCCTCCAAAAACTCGCGAAAAAGTAAAGGGTTATATTCTTCCCGCATCTCCTGGTCTAACTGATCAAACTGCAACCGTGCCTCGGCAATGTTTTTGCGCATTTCGCGGATGCTAAAAGTGTACATTTCGAGTCGCGGGATCTTGGTCGTAGCGTACACATAATCTTTTAATTTCCACAAAGAGGTATCTTTACTAGCAGCAGGATTGAATAAATCATGTGTATCATGCAACGTGCTATTCGTAAAAAATAAATTGTCCATGAAATCAACCCTGATGTTTTTCAGAAACTCGGAAAGCGAAACAAGAGGGTATTCGTCCATTCCCTCCGGCTCTTCCTCCTCTTCTTCATCACCCTCTGACACACGGCTGAGCACAGTGTAATTGTCCATGCTCTTTTTCGGCGTTGGCGACATTGTGACAAGAGATAGACGCGGTGCAGCGACACCAAGGCTATCTTTTCGCATTCGACTTAGAGGCGTATACGTAACTGTTGTCAAAGGGTCAGCCAAATAGGGCTCGACCGCCGCAAATGATGCTGACAATGACACTGCCCCCTCCAGCAGCTGTCCGGGGCGAGTGTGAGACTTTTGTGGACTCATAGATAGAATCCTATCTTCTAGTAGCTTCATTTTTGACGGAGTAAGAGGGGGTTGCGAGTCCGCCAAAGAAAGCAAAGGCAAGGCGCGCTCAGGCGTCGTTGAGGCAGCTACTCTCCGCTTTTTGTTTCCTACGCTGACAGAGTTATATGACAGTGACCGTTTTGCAGGTGTCACAGAAGCGTCAGTTATCCTACTAGGGGTGGCCGGAACAGATTTTGACTTTCGGGTAGGCGAAGGGGTAGATGTAAGATTGGAAGGCAGCACATTCAGCGAGCTCTTTCGCTTAGTCAAACTACTAGCAACAGTATTGGATGTAGTACCCTTTGGTGTTTGATTCCTTAAAGGACTGCCATTGGGAATGTGATTTTCTTTGGTGTTACGCTCGGGCGTGGCCACACCATGCGGTTTAGGAGACAAATTCTGTTTAGAGAGCACCTGCTTTGGCGATGTCTGCTTTTGAACAGTACAAGCCTTAGTAACTGCCTCTCTGCGTAGAAGTTCAGACAAGTCATCTTCAGCAGCCAGTTCCAAAACGTTTGTGAGATCCATGTCTGCCTCTTCATCATTCTGTCTCGAAATATTAGTAAAATCCATATCAACTTCTTTTGAACCCTTCTGGGAAGTTGTAACATTAATGTCATTTTCGTTATCATCATCCTGGTCAACATTTGAAGATTTAGTTGTCGGGATATAACTAGTCTTTTGAATGGTAGTAAAATCCATGTCAATCTCATCATCTTCTTGCACTGGCTGAAGATTAGTGGCAGGTATCGTAGTAATATCCATATCCTCTTCCCCATCATTATCCAAACTGGCTGACTGTGGGATGCTTGTAGAATAAGTAGTTAAATCCATATCCTGTTCCCCATCCTTGTCCAAACTGGCTGACTGTGAGATGCTTTTAGAATAAGTTGTTAAATCCATATCTTGTTCTCCATCTTCAGTAGAAACAGGCTTGACAAGCTTGACAGGAATTGTCGTAAAATCCATATCTTGTTCATCTTTATTTTCACCAGACCCGCTGGCTTCGTTTTCAGCACTAGCCGTCACAATCTTTGAAGGAATAGTGGTAAATTCCATATCAGTCTCACCATCATTATTCGTATGCTTCGCTGATACAGTCGTAAAATCCATATCCTGTTCCACATTATCGTCCACTGACAATTTAGTATTAACCACGTTGGTGAATTCCATGTCTTCTTCAGCCGGAACAGCAACATTACCAGTCAAGTCCATATCAACAGCATCATCATTTTCATTAGGGGCCGCAGGCAGCTTTGCCAGCTGCACTGTATGTTCTTCAACAACTGAGTGTTCCACCTGTTCAGTTAAAGCGCTTCCTCGTGATTCCATTTCAACTTGTGTTTTCACAGAGCCAAACATTTGGGTCATATCCATAGTACGTTCTTCTTCCACTGGCTGAGACTCGTGCAAATGATTTTCTTGATGTGGTAGTTCCAGTCCCGAAAATTCCACATCCGACTGTTGCGTATTCGACTCTCGGCGCGAGGTGTCACCCAGTCCGTCAGCAAAATTTTCAATTGACATTGATGTTGGTACAACCGTGGTAATTGTGTTTCCTGGAGCCTTTGGGCTATCGCTTCCATCTCTCGATTCATACTCCAGTATCGTCGCTTTCGTGGCAGCAAAGATATCAGCAGTACTTTCTAACTCCATGTCGCTTTCTTCATCATTCGTATGGAGATTATCTTTATGCTTATTATCAATAGAGCTCTTGTCATCTTTTGCATGGGTTTGCTCTATTTCAGGTACAGAAACACCATTGAGGCCGTCAGTACTTGCAGCCTCAGTCGCAGCGTGAGAAAAAATTGAAGCAAGTTCTTTATTAACACCTGAATCACGCTTTCGCACAGGCTGGGGCACCTGCGGCTCCGTAAACGAAGCGCTCTCAACCAGCTCAAAAGTATGTAAGGTGGCTTCAGGCGCAAAACTGACGCGTCGTTTGCTCATAGACTGTCTCGTATTTGGCACCTTCATAACGCCAATTACAGTGTTGTTATCATTGGATCCCTTTAAAATACTTCGTGATGGGGCCTTTCAGACACAAGTTAGTAAACAAAGTGTTGAAGTAGAGAAAAAGCAGATACGTACCAGTGACGCCCGCGATCGTCGAAGCTGTTTTGGAGGAGAAAACGGAGAAGCTTGGGAACTGCCAGGAAGAAATGACAGAGTCTGTCTTCTGGGAGACGATTTCTTAGACATGGATATTACTATTATTACGGTAAGTAAAGTATCTTGTCAAAGAGAATTCCGTAAAAGTAGTTGAAT
Source organism: Geotrichum phurueaensis (assembly GCA_030558065.1). Taxonomy (NCBI): domain Eukaryota; kingdom Fungi; phylum Ascomycota; class Dipodascomycetes; order Dipodascales; family Dipodascaceae; genus Geotrichum; species Geotrichum phurueaensis. The sequence goes on along the minus strand of JAJMRT010000497.1, from coordinate 12,156 downwards.
GGGCAATGGGAGCAAGTGAGTTTAAGCCGTGATGGGTTTCGATCACGGATGGGAGATGGGCTTTAATTTTTTTTTTTGTCGTTTGTTTTGAATCGTAACAAAAAGGGAACGTTTACACACAAGGAGCACGTTGCTACAGCAACAGTATTACAATAAGAATAAAAAGACCGGTTCTGGTGTCTCGCAACACAACGTCGGCTCCAAAGTTCCAAAAGAATGATTTTCAACAAAGCTATCTTGTATATACTTTAATATTTCCATTTTCTAACCCATAAAATTCTCTTTAAATTAAATACGGAGAACTGTAAAAAAAAAATTCAGTTTAAAAAAGAGTTATTAGAATATATGACATAGATTGATGATACTATATCTTTCATCTCAAGATTTAAAACACAAGCACACCGCTTTAGAAAAAATGAATATTTGTCATGGCACTCCTGGGTTTCTAGCACAGTCCGCGTGACCAAACTCTGGGTCATGCATAAGATGTAAGTTTCAAGGTACAAGGTCTCTTCTATTGATGAAATGAAACGTTGCTAATAAAGTTGCTGTGGAAGTTGCAAGGCAGCACAACCTTGGAGAAGTGATTGCAAGGACAATGTAAACAAGAATAAAGACCTCCTGACCTCTACAAGGCCACCTTCGAAAAAGTCATGGCAAGAAAGCGTTTGCAACAACAGTGAGATGCCACAAAGTAAAGAAAAACAACACTACCACACAGAGTTCTCTCAGGACTTACTGCTTTTACAACTCTCATTACTATTTAGCTTGGACAAGGTACAAGCTGGGAGCGAGTGATTACGACTGATGCCTACATATTTGGATTTGAAGGAACCTTGGATGAACATTTCAAAAAAATAGTGATGTTTCTAAGCCATCTTTTTTCTTTTTGTTTGCTTTCATTCTAATTGTTGTAGCATCACATCACCTATTTAAACACCACTTGTAAATCAAAAGCATATACAAAATGAGCTTTTGACAGTATATCCATTCAAATTTTATAGGTAGCTGAGAACACCAGAATTCAATTCATAAAAATTATATAAACCCGACCAAATCTCGCAAAGTCCTCTTCTTTTTTCTTTTCCTTTTCTATTTTCTCAAATCAACTTCTCCTACCCAAGATCAGAAAAATACTGGAAATTGTCCAGGTAAGCTTAACTTACTAGCATATTTGCAATTGTATCTTCTACTAACTGTTATTCACTTTTACACTGTCATTTACTTTGTCTATGGAAAAAGAAACATTTCATCAAGGCTATGTTTCACTTATCTTTTAGCGAGTCATTCGATTAGGAACGTGACTTACCAGAGTTGCCATTGAAAATTGCGAGTAAACCTGACACCCATGCCCTCATGAGTGCTACAGGCTCTAAGTATACTATTCCTCTAAAGTCAAATTCAAAACTCAATACAATCAATGAAGATGGTTTCAATTGAGCTAATGTCCAATCACTCACAACGGTTTGTACTAATGAAATTTCTGCAGGCCCACTACCAGCGGTGAAGAATGAAAGGTAAGTTTTAAGGTTTACTGCATCCACCAATTTCAGCGCTGCCATCCCATCCACCTCGCTCCAAGGCAACTCATCGAACATTGAGCCTACCAAGCAATCTCGCTTGCAACCTAGAAAGGTGTCCTGCGTAGACATGCGTGCAGATGAGTCAACGTCTCATGACGGCCTTGCAAACGACGAACGGTCAGCGGCGGTGGAGAGTAGAGCCGTGTTATGACGACCTACAGTTTCCACCACGTTCAGCGCTACCGTCTGATCTCATCCACGTTTGTCCGCAGCAATGACCCAAAGGTTGAGCGTCGCAAGCCATTAAAGATTAATCAAAGCAACAAATACACACATAGGAATAAACTGGCGACATTTATTTCCTAAAGAAACCCACCAGCACTGGGTATACGCTAAAGAGGAAGAGATTCCAATGATAGAGGAAAGAGTACTAACAAAAAAAACTTTGGCCCTGTTATCAGGAACCAAAAACCCGAATTTTGTTTGGCTCTGTTATTACAGCAGGCCCAAACAAGATTCTTTTTTTTTTTTTTTTTTTTTTTTTTTTTTTTTTTTTTTTTTTTTTTTTTTTTTTTTTTTTTTTTTTTTTTTTGATTTTTTGATTTTTTTTTTTGATTTTTTTGATTTTTTTTTTGTTTACAAGTGTAGTGAATATAAATAATAAATGAAATTAATAATAATAAAAATAATAAAAATAATAATTCTTTTTTTAAAAAAAAGGCTTCGTTTATATTGATAAGACAACTGCCAACAATAAGGCGATCAGATAGGATGAATGAGAACAACAGATTATCACAACGTGATAACCAGTAACCAGCACAGTAACTAGCATAAGCTAGGAAATATTTGCACCCAGGCAGAAATGGGGTAAAAAGAGATCTCACTGGCTCAGAGGAAGAAAGATCTAAAGGTCCAGAAGAGCTAGAAAAACAGGCAACACTAGATACTATTGTAGAAAAGCCAGAGGAAACTACACAAGCAGAAACCTTATAGAGGGCAATCACAGCAGAAGGTACAATAGTAATGAATAAGGAAGAGAATTAATTATTGAAAAAAGTCGGTGCTCCAAAGACATTGACTGAGGAACCACTTGTGTAGAAAAAAACTGAGGCAAGACTACCAGAATCAACACCACAAAAGAGACTCTTGCTAAACCCAACATTAGCAGACTCGACAACACAATCATCTTTTGTCAAAACATAATAAGTCTTGCAATTCAGACTGAAGCTACTGAAAAACACACTCCACAGTAGAAGAGTCAATGAGTCAAACCTGGCTTGACGGCTCTCGACCGGAATGACGACATGAGCAGAGCTGCCAAACCCCCGAGTTATTCTAAAATCAGAAGCAAACACCATTCCACAAGACAGCAGAAGCGTAACCATGAGCAAGTATCGGGGCTTTCCCAGAAGAGTGCAATTGAAACGTTCCGCATTGCCATTCTGCTGAGGTTTTGTTTGTAGAGAACCGTGAACTTATAGCTCAACGCCACGGGTCGTGACTCGGCAAAAGAATAGAAACTGTCGCTGCGGAATTTTCAGGATTTTAAACCCTTGACGAGAAAATGCAGCCTTAGCATCAAGGAGGGAACTGACCAAATCATGCCTGAGTACTTTGCACTTGTTTGCCACCAGGCCAATGTAAAAAAAAAAAAAGAGAATAGACGTCGATAATAGTGACAAACTAAAAAAATGCTGTCAGTGTTGAGAACATTCTTGGGATTGCTGATGTCGGTATGAAGGAGCTCAAGCGTACGAGAGACGGGAATCTCCAAAAAAAAAAAAAAAAAAAAAAAAAAAAAAAAAAAAAAAAAAAAAAAAAAAAAAAAAAAAAAAGGCTTGATTATGAACTTCTTTTAAACCCAAACGACACAGGAAGGCGGGAAACAAGTTGCTGCTATTGAGTGCAGGTAATTAAATTTTAATACTGGACTAAGCGGCATAAAGCTTACATTTGTGAAGATGAAATGAAAAAACTATCCGGTACACTGGTTGTGGAGAATAAAGTAGAAAAAAGAAAACGACAGCCTTACAAGATGGATATTCTTGTTAATGCTTGATTCTTCCACCACTATTTGGTCACACACACACACACATACACACATAAATATAGACCTTCGTTTAGTTAAAGGCTTTTTTTTAATACAGAATAGTATAATCATTTATTTCATTAATTTTATACAAACACAAGAAAAATAAAAAAATAAAACAAGAAAATTTTAGAACTTTTTACTTATCAACCGCTTATTTCTTGGCAGTGGCCATCTTGTTCTATATATCTAATCTGTTTTTATTCTTGCGTACTTAGTTCGCCATCTTGTTCAAAGTGAAGCCGTGCTTAAACCACTCAAGCTGCTCACTGTTTTAAGTGTGAGAAAGCTCAGTCGCCCAGGCACCACCCTCCTTGGTGGTAACAACGACGGGTTTACCAGTGGCAAGCTCCTTAAGGCCAAAAAGAGAGATCTTGTTGGTAAGGGTGATCTTGTCGTAGTCGTCGGGGTAGATAAAGTGGAAAGGCAAAAAACCCTGCTTCTTCAAATTCGTTTTGTGGATATAAGCAAAAAGAATTGGTGATAATGGCAAATCCACAAACGTATCTGGGCTCAGGAGCAGCGTGCTCACGGGAAGAGCCCTCACCAAAGTTTTCACCACCAATGACAAGTCACTTAATTCCTACGGCTCTGTAAAAAATGGCAGTCTCGGAGACACCGTTTCAGAAACCAGTGTAAATAATCTGAAAGTTGTTGTCTTCACCGATAACAGCGCTGATAGCACCAATCATGTAGTTTTTGGAAATGTTTTGGAGGGGACCACGGTATTTCAACTAAATACTGGTCATAGAGATGTGATAAGTGGTGGTCTTACCAAGAGACTTAATAAAAATGGGGAGCTTGACATTGTCATTGCCACCTTAAGGCTCCAGGCTAATTGGTCTATTGCACTTGTACTGCTAACATGCTCTGATTAGAGGCGCTGGTTTCAAAGTTTCTATGGTTATTGGTTAGCATGACTATCGTAAATGCTTTGAAGAGTTAGTAGAACTCACAGCCCAAACCCTGATTTATAAAACCCTTTTCCTGAACATAATACCAATCATGCTTTAGGAATACCATCAACATCCTCAATTGAAATTTTCATTTAGAGAATAAAAAAAACGGTATGGATTGTAACTCATGATGGGAGTTCCAATTTGAAGTTCAGACTTCTAACAAAACTAATATAGTTTAAACTTGTAGCAATGTCAACTCCATTAGTAGCCTTTGACTTGTTACCAACTGAGATTCTTTCACATATCCTCAAGCATCTTCTTCAGGATCTCTTGACATGCAAGTTCCAGGAAACTCCAACCAGTATCCCTGTGCGGACTAGAATTGACTACCCAACCTCTTTTAGTACATTAAAGTGGAAAAGCGTTGATCTAGAGTTGATATTTTTACTTCGTCTTGTGAATAAAAAGTTTCAATCAGTGTTTGACTCAATTGTATTTGAAAACGTTGCATACACATTCTACCACTTGAAAACAGACAATTCAGTTATTAGTTGCTATGAACCAACTCCCTTGCGTAAAGCAACTAGATTGGCGCCCTCGTTTGAAATATTTGACAATTTGGCGATAAATCTTGTTGCGAAAAAAGTGCCAGTAGCAACATACAACAACCGATTTAGTGACCTATACAGCAATATCGATCTTGTTGACAAGGCACCTTTTTCAAGAAAAATATTTTTTGAAACTATTAATACCCCCGCTCAGGTTATCACACCAAAAAGTATTGGTCACAACATTGGACACCTATATATTGCTGTAGGGACTGTGAAAGAGAAAAAGATTCATTCTTCGTTGCCGTTATGGAGTATCGGTGTCGATGTATTTCCAGCTCTTTCAGAATTTAGCATCAATTTCCGAGATTTCTTTGACACACCGTCCCTAATCGAATACCTGCGATTTCGATCTTTTAAAGAAAGCTTACACAAACATGTTCAAATTAATAATACTAGGTTCCATTTAACACTTTATTTTCCATACTTCAAACCTCTGCTTGAACACTTGGATTTGAAAAGTCATATTGAGTCTGTTACTTTAGAAGAATTAAAAAATGATAGAGATTATAATTTTTCCATGGGAAAAGTTGCCGACTACAGCCCAAACGTCAAGACTTTAGTCTTTGGCATTGTAACTGAGCCTATTGTTGAAATTGAACGAGTTCAAGAGTTGACGTCAGTTGAAAATTTGTTTATCATTGAACAAATTGATGCTCAGGCAAAAAGGAAAGCATTCCCTGAGCTAAATTTCCCACCCAGCCTCAAAAGGCTTTCTATTAGTTTTTCCTGGTTTCTGGTATTGGCTCAACGTGGTAAGCCAATTGACACCATCACACATTTAAGTGTTAATATTAATGAACACAATAAGCATGATGAGACTCATGAATTGTTTTTCCCCCGGCTATTTAAGCTGTTGTATCCCAATCTAGAGCAAGTTGAAACAAGAGATGTCTTTCTCTCAATGAGATTTTCACTTTTTCCTAATCTTGAGACGCTTGAATTTACCAATATTTTCTTTTTTGAACCTTCAATACCTGGATTTGAAAGTGAGCTTCTTACTGAGATTATTGGGAAAGCCATTTCATCCAATCCTGTCAAAAATTTTACAATGTCAATGGTGAACTTTGTACCCATTGAAACAATCATTACTCATTGTCAAAGTTTGGAAACGCTTACTTTGGTTCAAATCCCCTACAAAAAGATTGATATTATGGCAGGGAACTGGATATCAAATGCATTTCATAGAACTTTTCTAACTAGAACGTTTCCAAATTTGAAGCATTTAAGCTTTAAGGGAATTTCTGGGTTAACTGTTAAAACTTTTGGAGACTTGTATCACCGTCCTTCTAACTTTTGCACCCGGTTTCCTAAGCTTGAGAATATTGACGGATTGTATGATTCCTGTGCCATTCAACATCCATCAGAAACTAAGTATGCTATCAGATACTTTCTTTCTGATCTTGGACTTAATCCGCCTTGCTCTCTTGATGAAGCAGATTTAATTAAAGTTTTGGAGCTTGTTGTTTATGACAATAAAGAGTATGAACATGATGCTCACTTTAGCCCCTTGGAGGGTAGAAAGACTTTATATCCCACCTGTTTGGGGATCAATTTTGTAAAATTTAGGGAGCGTTATAGTAAGGTGATGGCCTAATCATATAAATCTACTAATATGTATTTTATATATATATATATATATATATATAGGCTAGTCTTATCACCTCGGACAAATGGGAGTTCGGAAACTTTTTCTTTTTTGAAACACTACCAAAAAAAAAAATGACTGAAATAAAAATATATATATCTAGACTCATATTTTTTAGGATTATATAATTTTTTGATAAAATGAAAGAGAATCAACTAAAGTATGCTGTAAAAGCATAAATTTCACCAGAAAATACAAAATTTGTGAGGAAAATTGCTAATGAATTTGGAGTTCCTACTTCTACCCTTCACGACAGGATCAGCGGAATAAAGTCTGCAAAAGAGGCCCATGAAAACTGCCAAGCGCTTTTAAAATATCAAGAGCAATTGTTAGAAGGGCATTTGATCTTTTTGTCTCAAAAAAGACCCCCTTGACTTGGATGGCGACGAGGCAACTCGCCGGAAAACCAAAGAACTGTGGGCTATCATCAGACGACTCTAAGCCGTTATCTGATTGTTGACTCCAAGGCTTTTTGTCTCGTTGCAAGTACCTTAAACCAAAACGGGGGAAGCATATAGACTGGCCAAGGGTCAGAGAGAATGGTGAACCGTTGATATTGGAATTTTTTGACTTATACATTCACTATATCAACGTTTTCAACATCGCCCCAGATGACATTTGGAATCTAGATGAAGCTGGGTTCAAAATCGGGGAATCAACACATGAAATTCAATTATTAGTACCTAATAAAGTTTTTCATGTTATTTCTCATGATTCTTCTGAACTGGTGACGGCGTTGGAAATGATTTCAAGAACAGGAAAAGTTGGAAAACCTCTATTGGTCTATAAGGGAGTTTATCAGATGGCAAGCTGGTTTCCTGGCAATATCATTGAAGAATATGATAGTGCAACATCTCCTTCAGGGTTTATAAACAAACCTGTATTTTATGAATGGGTTTCAGAACATTTTCCTTCGTCTGGAGACAAATGGTCACTCTTATTAATGGATGGGCATCTGTCACACACTTCAGGGCGAGTTATGGCCACATTAATGAGCAAAAAGGTCATTCCTTTATATTTTCCTTCTCATATGACTAATATTCTTCAGCCTCTTGACAGATCTTGCTTTGGTAAAGCTAAAATTTTGTTTAGAAGAGAGATTTCTTACAATTTTGGTGTTGGGTTGAACCCCACAAAAGCATGTTTTTTGGAAACCTATATGAAGACCAGGAAAGAAGCCTACAGCCCCAAAACTATCATAGGAGGTTGGAGGAGATGTGGATTATTAGAAAATAATCCAGATGTTTCAGTGACCAAGTATAAAAGACAGATGCATCATGATATTCCTACGCCTGAAGATCCTGTGCAAGAGGCGTCAGTAATTGAGGCAGAAATGTTTGAAGTTTCTACCCCAGTGGCTCGGAAAAGCTGGAGAACAAGAAAGAAGTACCTCACAAATGCAGGAGAAATGGTTCTTTGGAAAGAAATTGGTGATTTAAGGGAAGAGGTTCAAAAGTTGCAGTCCCGCCTCAAGTGGGCACAAAGGACCGTGGCTGATGCTAAGACTAAAGAAGCTATTACTTCAATTAAAAACACCCGACTCAAAAATGAATTAGAAAAAGAAAAAAGGAAGCGTTCAAGAAAGCGAACGCGTGTGCCGCAGCCAAACAAGAAGCTTATCATGTCTCATCCTGAGCTCATAACTGAAGGGCACCCTCTAGCTCAGAAAACGGCTCATGGCTCAATGTCGGACTCAACTATTTATCCAGAATAATATTTAAATAATTTTTTTTACATATATCTACTTTTATATCTTTTAAATATAAACTTACAGTTTTTTAAAATAGAATAATTGTATTTGGTGTTGATAATAAAGTGTTTTGTTTTGTTTACTTTTTTTAAGTCTTTAAAAAAAATGTTTCCGAACTCCAATTCGTCCGATGTGACAGGACTAGCCTATATATATATATATAATATGGATTATCACAAAAAATCTATTCATTTTCACAATGTCTAACAGCTACGAAAAAAAAAAGAAAAAAAAAGTTCAAGCAAAATGACAAAAATATAAAAGAAAATATTTACTTTTGTTACAAGTGCCTTGAAAAACAGATCAATCAATTGTTCTAAGATGTTTTGTTATTTAATAACGTTGAGTTCTTCATAGCTCATCGTATGTCAAAAAAAAGTTTCAAAGTCACCACTTTAATCTAAGTATCTCAGCGGGAGGTCAAATTGGTAAAACATTGAGACACTATCAAGATAAAATTTTGTTAAGTTGGTACGGTTATAAGTGGAGAAAAATTGCTTATCGCTTTAATACTTTTATCGTTATCAAGAAGGATACTGTGGTCAAATTCCGGAAAAGGATTCTCTCAGATATCTATACCCTGACTCAAAGAAAGCGCAAGTTTTAAGAGGTGGTCGACTGTTTCAGGCTGACCACATTGCAGCTCTAGTTCTTTTCTGAAACTCATACACAGAATATGCTATATTTCAATAAGCAAACAAATTTTATTTGAATTTGTTTTTGTAATAAAGGTTCTTCATGGCTTAAACATTTTTATTTTATATAAAGTAGTTTACTAATTTATTGCAATTATTTTACCAACATGAATTGATTAGGAGTTTTGGTTTTATAGTTTTTGTGGTTATTAGTTGGCTTGACTAGCGTGGATCCTCACAAGACTTAAATAGAACTGACAACGTAAACCTTAATTTATAAAACTATCCTTTTGAACATTTTTAACAATAACACATTAAAAGTATCAGAAAGAAAAAATTTTTGTTGATTAAAAAAAAAAACTGGTATAACTTAAGTTGTAGTTTGAAATGAGAATTTTAATTCAAAGTTTAGATTTTTTTAGCAAAACCACCAGAATATAAACATGTAGAAATGTCAAATTAACTGGCACCATTTGACTCATTACCAGCTTGAACGTCAAGATTCTAGTTTTTGACATTGCATATGTGTCTATTATTGAAGTTGAGTAAATTCAAGAGTTAAAGGCAGTTGAAAATTTGTTTAATACTGAATAAGTTAATGCCCATTCTAAAAGGAAAGCGTTCCCTGAGCCGAAATTTCTGCACAGACTCAAAAGACTTTCTATAGACATTTCCTGGCTTCTGGCTCTGGATCAACGTGATAAACCAATTGACACAATCACGTATTTCACAGTCAACATTAATGAGGAACGCAAGTACTTTGATGGATCTTCCCCCAGCTATGAGAAATTTTGATACAGGTAGAGCTGCATAAAGCTTGACACGGGGCGGTACGAGAGAGACGTTGAGCAACTTAAATCTCGCTCTAGTACGAAACACGGTGCTGAGAATAAAGAGGAAATAGGTGACTGTATAATCTACATCAATCAGCATATAATAATAAAAAACAGATTAGATAGAGACGCTCATGGAGTCAGTAATTTTCCGTGAAATTGGAAACTGTTTGAATCTTAAGCATTTAACGTTTAAGGGAATTTTCGGTCTAACTGTAAAATCTCTAAACGAATAATTATCCGCTCCTAATAAATTTTGTGTAAAGTTTCAAAAGTTCGAGATTATTGACATGCTCACGGTGCCATTACCTTCCAAACAGATATTGAGCCCGTTACCATGTGTTCCACTTTCTAATCTTGGTCTTTTACCCTCTTACCTTCTCAAAGAAAAAAAAAAAGATTTCATTGAAGGTTTGGAGTTTGTTGTTTATGACAATGAAAAGCATAAGAAAGCTTAATATCAGCTTTGGGAAAATCAATGGAGTACTTTTTATCCAACATGTTTGAGACTTGACTTTGTAAAACTCAGGGAGTATTATGGTGAACTAATAGTTTAATTACACCTACCTATAGAACGGCATATTGTCACGGCACCCTGGGTTTCTAAGCCAGGCCGCGTAACCAAACTCTGGGTCAAACATAAAGTGTAAGTCCCAAGACACAAGATATCTTCTGTTGATTGTATATGACGTTGCCAATAAGATAAATGTGGAAGTTGCAGGGCAGCACAACCTTGGAGAAGTGATTGCAAGGACAACGTAGGGAAGAAAAGAGACCTGCTGATCTCCACAAGGCCACCCTAAAATGGAATTACGACAAAGAAACATTTTTAGCAACGCTGAAACCACCAAACGTGAAGAGGAACAACTCTACGACCCAGAGTTCTTTTAAGACTTACATACAACTCTTACAACTCTCATTACTATTTTGCTTGAACAAGGTACATACTGGGAGCGAGTAATTATGACTGAGGCCTAAACATTTGGAGTTGAAGAGACTTTGGATGAACATTTCAGAATAATAGTGGTACTTCTAAGCCACTTTTTCTTTTTTTTTTTTTTGTTTCCTTTCAACTGTTGTAGCATCACAACACTTATTTAAACACCACTTGTAAATCAATGAATATACAAATAAAAATTTTGGCAGTATATTCTTCCAAATATTGCGGTTAGCTGAAAACACCAGAATTTAATATATAAAAATTATATAAATCTGGCCAAATCTCGCAAAGTCCTCTTCTTTTTTTTTTTTCCTTTTCTATTTTCTCAAACCATCTTCTCCTACCAAAGATCAGAAAAATTACTAAAAATTGTCCAGGTAAGCTCAATTCACTAGTATATATGCAATTGTATCTTCTACTAACTGTGATTTATTTTTACATTATCATTCACTTTGCCTATGAAAAGAAAAACCTGCAATCAGTTTCTTGGCAAATATCATTCCATACCTTTCATCAAGACTATATCTCACTTATCTTTTAGCAAGTCACCCGATTGGGATCATGATTTACCAGAGTCACCATTGGAATTTACGAGTAAACCGGACACCCATGCTTTCATGAGTCCTACAAGTTCTAAGTATACTATTTCTCCAAGCTGAAATTCAAAATTCAATGCAATCAATGAAGATGATTTCAATTGAGCTAATGTCCAATCACTCACAACGGTTTGTACTAATGAAGTTTTTGCAGGCCCACTACCAGCGGTGAAGAGTGGAAGGTGAGTTTTAAGGTTTACTGCATCCACCAAGTTCAGCGCTGCCATCCCATCGACCTCGCTCCAAGCAACTCATCGAACATTGAGCCTACCAAGCAATCTCGCTGACAACCTAGAAAGGTGTACTGCGCAGACGTGCGTGCAGATGAGTCAACGTCTCATGACGGCCTTGCAAACGACGAACGGTCAGCGGCGGTGGAGAGTAGAGCCGTGTTATGACGACCTACAGTTTCCACCACGTTCAGCGCTACCGTCTGACCTCATCCACGTCTGTCCGCGGCAATGACCCAACGGTTGAGCGACCCAAGTTATTGAAAGATTTATCAAAGCAACAAATACACATAGGGATAAGTTGGCGATATTTAATCCCTAAAGAAACCCACCAACACTGGGTACACGCTAAAGAGGAAGAGATTTCTATGAGAAAGGAAAGAGTACTAACAAAAAAAAAAAAAA
>JAJMRT010000496.1:0-16483 GCA_030558065.1 Geotrichum phurueaensis | reverse complement strand
TTTTTTTTTTTTTTTTTTTTTTACCAAATAGGTTTTGTACAGTAGCTGGTACTTTCTTAAGCACCAAATACATATGTGCAGAAGCGCTCCTTTTCAGCCCGCCTACAAATGATAGACATAGCGGTATACCATCCAATAACCTTCATACCGCTTATTTTTGCTCCGCCGATGAGGATATTGATGAGAGATGTAGAGACATCATTAAGCCCCTTAATTTTAAACTTTTAAACCTCAGCAACACCAGCAGTAGCCTGGGCGTGTTCGTGTTCTTCTGAAAACTCAATGTGCGACCGTCACAGTTGCAGCACCCACTGCTTTGCTTCCTATCACCGATAATGCGCGTTAAATGTCGGACCACATGGCTCTACGACTCTGTGCCAGAGCGCCAGCCAGGGATGAATTACTGTATTCCTTATATTCAACCGTTTAGGCAAGTAAGCTTATACGGTCTGAATGTATTTTGGCGAGCTTCTACATCTTTTGCAGCACAAAAATATTTTAGAATCTCCATTTTTCGATTATTCACCTTTTTCCAGGCCTGGTGGTAGCTAACTACAAATATCAATCAAGTTGAAACTTCATGCTGTAGAAAAAATGACCAAGGCCATAAATGGCAGGCATTTGGTACGCTCTAAATCTATCCGTAAAAAAAAAAAATTCGTTTTATGTGACTATAGGTTATACATAAGTCTCATAGGTTACTAACGCAAATTATTAAGTGGTAAACTCTTACTGTAAATCACTACTTGATACATTCTGGTTTAGAATTTTTTTTTTTTTAGTTTTAATTCTATTACTGGACAACAATACAATAGGGTCCAAATTTTATTTTATTTTATTTTTGGGGACATGGTTGAAGTTATATATAGATATCAGACCCAAGGGTATCCCTAATAGCTCCCCCACCAACTCAAGGAGAGAAAGTTTGTTTTAAAACATCTAGCATTGATAACACTTAAAAAAAATAGTACTTTGGCATCTGCGTCAATATCATGGGTTACAATTTAAGTCTATGACATTTCTATGGATACTGCCTGAAAAAACAAATCGAGTGCAGAAAACCCTGGCAAAGAGAAATTTTGAATTTTTTTTTAAAAAAAAAAAGTCATTTATACACAGCTTGACTTGCGATTTCACTTCAGTCCAAATTTCAGGTCGATTCACATGTCTTGTATTTTAAAATTATGAAATTGTATGTCCCAGAAATTGACTATTAAATAACTGAAGTCTTCGTGTTGAGGGAAAAAAAAATGTTATTCTGTTATATTTAATTAAGACCCATCACCCTTTTTGAATAATTTGGGAAAAAATCCCATTAAATAAAAATACCTATTTCTACAAGCGACTATCAAACCGCGAGACTACAGACTTGAGTGCTGCTGTCTGAACAATGAGTTTGCGATTTGTTTAGTTTTCTAGAGCTACGGAATGTATCTACGCCTAGTTTCAGCTTTTTATACCAATTACACTATTATAGCTCAGTATAAGTCTACAGGTTTTTGGAAAAACAAAAAAATAATATATATATATATATATATATATTTTTTTTTTTTTTTTTGAGTGACTCCACATACAGAGACATACACTTGTTTCATCCAGATGCCTTTTTCTTCTTCTTTTTTTAACTACCTCCAGTTAAATCTGAAATTTTCTTTCAACGTTCGCCCGCAGTGAGTGCTAAAAAATAGGGGATATAATATGTATGTATACTTAGAGTCTACGGCAACGACACATGTACGTCTCAGGCGCGACTGCAGACAGATATGTAACCTAAGTGGGCTACAGTTGTAATTAGTATTTACAGAATTGCAAAAAAAAAATACTTGCTTTGAATATGGAAATTGGCGACCGCAACCCTCTTATCGCTATAAAAACCTAATTGTGAGTTCTGAAGCCTGTTCAGGTGCATGTGAAACAATTCACAGTTTCTAGTTGCAAAAGTAGATTTGACTTTAAGTTTTTGTTCTTATTGGCTTATGTCTTATGATTTGGTATAAGCAGCTGTGTTTTAAACGTTTTCTTCTTGTCTCAGTATCAGCTTGTTCTCACTTTTAGCAAAACAAGGTTGAATTGTAAAAAAAAAACTAGGGAAACTACAAAAGGTGGTACCATCTCACTATTTTGATTCTAGCTATGAAATTCTGCCAGCACGGAAGCCTCACTCAAAAGAAGCATCAAGTTCTGGATGTCAAAACACATCCCCTAAATCTTAAGCGAGACGCTCGAATTCGTATGCAGCGAGGATGGACTAAAAATATCTTGATTTTTCTGTTTTGTAGTAACGCTAAGGTAATTTCTCACAGGAAAGTTTAAGATTAAAATAAATAAATCATGTTAGTGATTTAAGCGATACACTGTATCACTTTTAACTTTTAACCTAATACATTTAGCCTACTGGGCCTTTCATTTAAATATACTTTAGTCCAATCTTGGTAGAGTTGTAAAAGATATGTTTATTTGTTTCTGATGTACCAATATATACCTTGATCAATCATTTATCAGGTTTTCTAAAGTCTGCAATGAATCAGTTCAGAGTATAAATAATACAGTTATCATCAGTGTCCTACTAAGAGTCTTGCGATCCATCGAAAAGATCTATTTTTTGTTCAAATTTCCGCACTTAGAGGCATAGGTTCTTTACAAGTAGCCCTTAATCTAAAAATATTTAATATTTTTTAGATATATAACTACCATATTACAGTTTAATGAAAATCGTATTACCATCACTACCATTTACAATATGAACAGTAATATTGATAGATTCAAGCCGGAAAATCTTTGAAACTTTGTTTCCTACTTTTGAAATCTAGAAAGGTTTTTTACTGATATTTTTTTTCTAAAACGTTTTGATTACCCTGCTTCAAGGTTTTAACATGGCTACTCTCAGTGCAGTAACTCGTACTGTGAAGTAATGGCGTTATCAGCGTTGCTTCATTAATTCTAGGTATAATTAATTGAACTTCTTCACCAAGTTTTCTTCACTAACATATCTTTTTCTCTAAAGCCCCACGTTTTACAGCTTCTTCTGGGTATTTTCTTAAGCATTCAGCAGTGACAGCGCACTGTACAGCTATAATTAAAATAATAATACCCCTGTAGAATTTGTGTTAAAAAAATACAAATATTTTCTATTTAGCATAGCCGATCGGTCACAGTTTTACACTTTGAAATCTACGAGGAATGTACAGTAATATGTTCTCATAGTCTTTTTTTCCTCCCTGTTGACATTGTGCGTTTTTGAGTACTGCATACATTCAAATGCGTAACTTAAAAAAGTCTTTTTTGGGAGAAATTGGTTTCTTTTATGAATTGTGCAATGCTAGACCTATACAGAGTATGTTATTGTATCTGACAGCCTTTTTTATGGAAATATAAAAATTCATGTCTTGACCCCTAGATTTTTGTAAAATCGAATCTCGCTCGCAAAATGGTCTGAGTTTGGATTTGTAAACTTAGTCTAACCCCCTAAATAGTATACACATAGTAAATTTTTAGAGCTAAAGGAATGAGTGCTCTCAGTATGACTGACAATATTAAATATATACCATTTAAAAATTTCAGTTTGTTCATGTTTAATTGTAAATTGTACTGCTCAAGGAGGACATTTCATTTCCCATTTGCGGGCCAAACTTTTGAATACTCTCTGTGATGCCCATAACAACATATCATGACCGGTTTCTATTTTTTGACGTATGAAATTTAAAATTGTTAACATCGAGTAATTTTAAAAAAAAATATTTTGACTTTTTTTGGCTCTTGACCAAAATTAGTTTGTAGCAACAAAAAAAAAAGCCCTGATGATAATTAACACTGACAATTAAGTCAAGGTTAAAAATTACTCGCTGCACACTAAGGTAATGACGCGTTGCTGGCAAATTATCTAGCACAATTATTGGAATTGACACTATTTACAGTTGCTGAAGATCGCAGTTTAGTACTTTAATATCTATTGGTCACTGCTATTTTTGTAATTTATGCCTAAAAATAGGGCCATACAATATACCATACTCACCTTGGCCGCGCGAGGCTAAAATTAACAGATTACAATACATGTACCAACGCACGTTCCAATTATAAGTCATACCTGGAATTAGAGCTGACTGCTGTGCTACGGGTCACTACAGTTTGTTCTGGTAATCCGAGTCACAAAACCTGTGATCTGTACATTGGTGTAGAAAAAGCTGATTTATTATAGTTATAAATAATTTATATTGTGATATAATTTATAATTTTTTGTCTTTGGAAAGTCCCTTAACACATGAAATCATTCATAAAAAATTCAGCGCCACTGAATGCGTGACCTTAAAATACGCTTTGACACCGCTAATTTGCTAGTCTCACAGAAACGGACGCTTTGACATTCATGTCTTCTTTGTATGTCATTTTGGTTGTAATTTTATTTATAAATATTTGATGTAAGAGCAATAAACTAATTATCTATATCTTCGGAAATTTTTGGTAAAAAGATAAAATGCCAATCATCGAGTATGATATCAATTAGTAGCTTTCACTCGGATAATTCTTGTATTAAAAGCCAAAATGAGAATCCCTGGAATTTTTTTTTTTTTTGCACAATATCTTTAAATTGGGTTGCTACTTTTTTTTATTTCTCATAGTGCCTAAAGGAAGCTTTGAAAGTAACAGTAAATGCTGGCCTAGAGTTTTTCAGGCTCGATTCACTCTGCAAGGGTGAACAAGGGTAAGCATTAGTTTCAGATTCGTTTGATAGGTAGTATGTCGTGAACCCCTGAAATTTCTAACACATCATAATACGTGAAATAAATATTAAGCATATACATGTCGCTAGTTTTTTGACGCTAGGGCTTACGAGATCGGAAGTATATACTAACTATCAAATAAACTTTTTTTTTTTTAGCTGTCAGGCAATATTTTACTAGAATGGATTTTTCTTCGCTAACTCTCTATTGGTTTTGCACCCCCTACGAGAATGACCTCTTATTAGAAAGGTGAAAATTTCGAATTAGGGGTAAATGGCCATTTGGACATTCTGGGAAAAAAGATAGATTGTTCAACTCAATAATTTCACACTTGAATAGTTCAATAAATTTTAGACATTTTTGCATAGAATTCTTTTTGTTTGGATATGCTGCCTTCAAAAGATCAAAATATTTGTGAAGTAGTTCAAGTGCTTTTGAGCTCTGAAAACAAGCAATCTGTTGTTGATGTTTCTTACAGCACTTCATAACACCGCCTCGATGGATGTGAATAGCGACCTCTGGTGAACGAGAGAATGCTAATTTTTTTTTTCCAATGCAGGAATCAATTTTGACAGATCAAATAATTAATTTGACTAAGTTGAAATGCATTTTTACCAGCGGTGACGTGATGGGGATGGCCACAAAAATTCTGCGAATTTCTGACCCTTCCCATAAACCACCATCACGGAAATGGTTGGTCAACTTCATCAAGCGCTCCCGCGTCCTAGTTTGCGCCAAACGGGGTATTATTAGTGTCCTGAAAGTTCACAAAAAAGAGTAAACGCTTATTGGGCTCTTTTTGACCGTTTACCACATTGTGAAATAAAATATTGCTTCGAAAAAACACATGTATGGAACTTTGAAGTGTGGGTTCAAGTTTATTTAATTGACCTATGATTCTTGGGGTATTGCGCCTGCAAAAGCACCTTAACAAAATCTACGAGTCATAGTGAGATCTTATAACTGTTTTGGAATGCATATCTGGCTCTGGCTTCATCTTGAAGCCTCGGTTTATTTACAAAGGTGTTCATAATATGGAAAGTCGGTTCCCAGTTTGTATTAAAAGCCATGCACTGGTTTTGACATTGCCAACAGAATTTACCAACTTTCTGATCTTCCTGAAGTGATTCCGGCACTACTTCCCGGAATTACCAAATGACCAATAGCAGATTTTGGTGCTCGACGACCATAAATTGCATGCGTCGAAGGAATTTCAGCAGGGCGCTCTTGAAAAAAAAGCCATTTCTATCTATTTACCTTTTCACATATCAAACGTCTTTCAACCTCTCGATTGTGGATGTTTTGATGCTGTGGAACAAGATTTTTGCCGCCAAATAACAACACATTATGCCAAAGGTATTGAATCTTCAAAGAAGGTGTTTCATGGTACCTATTACCATGCTCAAACGCGTGCATACAGCCCTCCAAATAAGTTTAAAAAGCTGAAAAAGGGCTGGAATTGTTTCACAAAATTTCCAGTTGGCTGTTTGCTCATTCAGAAAGCATATAAACTTGCCACTTGACGAGGAACTATCTAGACCAACTTCTGAGCTCGAAGTTGTCACAAAATTGCCTCCGATGGCTCCGGCGGAATCGAAAATCAATTTGGCTCCCTTGAAAATCCCTATATTTATTACTTGGAAACCTGGGTGTATGCACTCAATTAAAAATTCTGCAAAGGCTGCTCGGGCAGCTAAGGAGTTAAGAAAGCGCAACAAAACTCTGGAAGCTCTAGTAGCAATGTTGCGGCCGAACATTACTCTTTTACCTAAGCACAACAAACCACTAATGCAAAATAAGCTAAAGCGTCCTAAAATTAAACGCTATGAAAACAAGCCTGTATGAGAAACACATGATAGAATCACTGCCGTGGAGTCAGTTGAGAAGATTATCTGTAATGGTAGCGATTAAAAGGGAAAATGAGTAGGGATCACAAAATTCATAGTTTTTAGATGTTTTAGCTGTTTAATAATATAACTTAGCCTTTAAAGCAATGTAAAAACTTACAAGTTTTACGAAAATACATTAAATACATGAGATTACATGTTGAAAAAGTGAAATCGTTTTTCCCCCTCTCGTGAAAGGTCATTCTCGTAGGGGGTGCCAAGTCTATAGATTGCAATTCAATAGATTTTTTCTTAGGCCTAGGGCGCTAAAATTTGACCGTTCAATCTAAGAGGCGTCAACCTGACCTTAAACCTTTCTTGATAACTCCGTTTAAAAATGTATCTAGAAATAATTAAATAAACCGCGAGTTCTTCACAGGATATCAACATATGCTGATAACAGTTTTAAGGAGGAGGAGCGACTGCTGAAGGTCCGGCGTATGTGCTATGATGGGTACGTGATCTCATAGATTCAGCTTTAAAACTTTAATTGTTTTTAGGGTTTAAGGTAAACCTCGAAAATCAAGCCCAGCGTTTTTTGAAACCTAAATCATTTTTGACCTCAATCATCTGGATAGAGATTCCATAACAGGAAGAGGCTTATAGCGGCACTTAGCAGCCACACAAGCCACATCTTAGTAATATTTCAGCCCAAACCCCTCCGAGCAAGATAGATGATAATAATAGATCAATCTATTGTCCTAATATCTATAAGTTACATATTAAAATTAAAATAACAAAAAGATATACGAAGAAGGCATATAACTCTAGTACATATCTCAACGAGACTGACAAGTTTGCGGCCAAAATCCTAATCTTCTGGGTGAGTACAGAGAATTGTGCGGTAGCCCGTTACCCCTCGCGAAGAGAGTGCCTATCCTGATGCTGAACAATACTGATATTTTTTTGTACTCGGATACTTAACCGACAGGTAGGACAATGCTAATACTCGCGTTGTTCTACCTTCACGGTGCTCCTAGCGTTCAGACCTCAATGGTAATCACTCGCCAACAGACGGTACATTGTGCAAGCAAAATAGTAATGAGAGTTGTAAAAGTTATATTTGAGTCTTAAAAGAACTCTGGCTGGCAGAGTTCTTCCTCTTCACGTTGTGTCATCTCAGCGTTGTCGCAAATGCTTTTTTTCCGTGAGTCTTTTCAGAGTGGCGTTGCAAAAGTTAGTAGACCTCTCCTCTTCCATCCATTCCTCCTGCAATCACATCTCCAAAGGTGCGCTGCTCCGCAACTTCCACCTTAAGCTCGGCCCAGGGTTTGGACACGCAGTCTTGGTTAGGAACCCAGGGTGCCGTGACACTCGGCAAGACTTGAAGAACGCATAAGCGTTAAAAAAAAAAAAATCAAATTCATCACGTAGCATAATTTGTCACAGTATTATTGGTATTTGTCACGTGACACTATCGGGCACGAGATCAATAAGCTTAGGTCTTTTAGGACGAGTCCTGTTGATAAAGAGAATCACAGTGACGACAACATAGATTTTCTAGCCGAGGCTCTCGAAAGGGCCGCAATCAAAGCAATGGAATCTAGCATGCTCAAATACCGTAAGGGAAAACACCCCCGGAAGTATCACAACCAAGAATTATACGAACTAAAACAGGATGCCAGCGACAAAAGGGGAGTGATGAGGATCCTCAACGACGAACAATCTAAGCAGAGTTGGCTGGAAGCAACCAGAAAGTACAGTCAGCGGTCTAAAGAAATCGCAGCTCAAAGTTGGTCGGATTACCTGACTAGCCTGAAGGGACACAGCATTTGGAAGGCTTTTGGAGCAGTAACTCACAGAGAAGGAGCGACAACAACCCCGGAACTTCGGACCGGCCCAGAAAGCTGGACCAGAGGGATTGAAGAGAAAAGCCAAGTCTTTTGGGATAGGCTGTTACCGAAAACCAAGCAGACGAGATGCAAAATGCCCAAGGCCGTAGACGAAGCAGATTGGCCACCACTGTCTCACCGAGAAGTGGAGGAGACGATCAAGGCGATACCACGGAAGAAGGCCCCGGGCCCTGACTTAATGACAGGAGAGTTGTTTCAAGCCATGTGGGAGGTCCAGGCGTACATGGACGCACTTTTTGCCTTACTGAAGGCATGCGTACAACGCGGCTACCACCCGAAGGTTTGGAGAGAAGGTACAGTAATAGTACTCAGAAAGCCTAACAAGAGCAGCTACGAGGAGCCGAAATCATACAGAGCGATCACTTTGCTAAAGGTACCATCGAAGGTATTGGAGAAGATAATACAGAAAAGGCTCGCCTACTTGACCCACGACAAACTTCCGAAGAGACAGTTTGGCGCCAGAACCGGGTACTGCGCGACGGACGCTGTGCTCGAGCTGGTCGACTATGCAAAAGAGGAATTGACGACAACAACCACAGCGATGATGGTGGACATCAAAGGTGCATTCGATAATGTAAACAGAAAGAAACTAATAAGAGTAATGAGGAGGATGGGTATTCCGGAGACAGTAGTGAGGTGGACATACGGGTTCACGAAGAACAGATTGGCGAGCCTGGTGTTGGATGGGTATGAGACGGAGGTAGGCGCAGTATCCACTGGCATACCCCAAGGCTCCCCGATATCCCCGCTGCTTTTTCTAATTTACACAGCGCCACTTTACGGCATTGTGGAAGCGGAAGAGTTGCAGGTCACTGGCTTCGTTGACGACATCACAGTTTACACGAAAGGAGACATGATGGAGAATGCTGGACGACTCTCTGAAGCATTGAAGAAGGTATGTGAATGGGCAAGCTCTATGCACACGGAGATAGATCTTGGCGATAAACTAGGGTTTATTCACTTTAACAAGAAAAGAAACTTCCCGGATATTGGAGATATCTCTTTGGCGATCCCCGGCAGAGAGGAGAAGAAAGCACCAGATGAAGAAGTCAAGCTCCTGGGAATCGTCCTGGATAGAAAGCTGGACTTCAGAGCCCATATCCACATGGCAGCTAATAAAGCAGAGCGTGCGCTTAGGGCGGTAAGAGTACTGGGAGGTACGATCCGAGGCGTCAGGGAATCCGCCCTGAGGTCGTTTACTTGGCGTGCGTCAGAACTGTCATGGAGTATGGATGCGAAGTCTGGCTCAGCGGCGATGTGGGTCAGATCAAGAAGCTGGAAGCCATTCAGTGTGAAGCCCTTAAGAGGGTGGTAGGGGCCTATAAGGGCACCTCCCGCGACGTGCTCGAGAAAGAGTCAGCGGTACCGCCGTTGAGAATCAGGCTGGAGCATGTCCTTGAGTTGAAGCTAACGAGAATTTTGTACAGAGTTGATCATGGAAATCCTGTTTATGAACGATTGAAAAAGACAAAAAATTTTGGAAAAAGAGAAAAAGGCAAAAAAAAAGAAAAAAAAAAAAAAAAAGAAAAAAAGCCAAACTTCGACGAAACGAGAAATAAATACCTAACCAACAGCCCCCAAGATGAAAAATTGGCAAACCTGCCAGTACTGGACAAGCCCACCCCATGGAGCGAGGAAAACTCGAGTGAAGAGGCCGCAGAAGCTGCGTCAGAATTTTGGAAGGCACTGAGAGCCAGGATACGAGATAACCAGACAAATCTACAAAACAAATGGCGAGAAGGATACCAGAAGTTTATGACGACCAAAGCCGCTAAATGGTACAAAGAAATCACCAAGAAAGACAACACAAGTCCAACAACTGACATGAAAAAGCTAGTTACAACTGAAGTTTTAAAGAATCTTTCCCGCGAAATATTGAGCCGATTGACACAACTCAGAACAGGCAACGGAGACATTGGCGAATATCTACAAAAGAGGAGGGTCCCCAAAGACAACTACAACTGCAAGTGTGGTGAGTTCGAGACCGTTCAACATATCGTTAAACACTGCCAGAAAACCGCAACAAAAAGAGAATTGCTATACGGAGTGTCTCCGGACCTGGACCTAGCCACACTGCTGAACACACCAAAAGGGCTACAGGTCATGAAGGAGTACCTGTCGTAAGACTAAGCACAATCACATAGGGCAGTAAGCACCCTGCGCAACAACGACAGCCGAGGGCCACAAGCTCCAAACCAAAGACTACATAGCCGAAGATCACAACAAGCTGCACCCACAGAGGTCTTAGACTAGATGATGAATCTGAGGCGGCGCAAATTGAGCTGGTACGCGAACGACCGAGTTCCTACCGCATAAGACAGAAAAGGTTGAAACAGCCATTGGGGACTTTACTAGAAACTGCAAGGCCAGAATAGGCCGGCAAATTACAGTTAGCGACAAAAGTGGTCACATACTTAAGACCAAGATTTTCAAATTTGTGTCACATCACTCTCACTTCCTTCAGCCAAATGAGTATTGCTACTAACAATAGTGCTTCTTAAAGGCTTTGATTAAATATATGAATGATATCTGTACAAGCATTACAAGAGCCGTGACACTATTTCAAACCAACATGTGACCACTTTTCTCGCTTTTACCGGTGCTACTTTTAAGGCCCCTCCCTGGCCCCTTTGCTGCTTCCATGGAGCCCAAAAAGGGTCCAGAAGATTTTGTAAGACATCTATAAATACTGCTTGCCTTTCTTGGTTTGTTCTTCTTTCCTCATTCCTCCTTCTATCAACATGAAACCCTTATCTGATTCCACTCGTCATAACATCCTTGCCGGTCTCAATAACGGCAAATAACATTGCAAAATAGCACAAGAACAACAAATATCAACAGCTGTGATCAGTAAGCTGCGAAAATCAGTCAAGAATCCTATCCCTGACGCAAAATCTGGACGTCCGGCAACTTTAACCGACACCGACACCAGGAATGCTCGCCGTTTGATCCGCACTGGAGCTTGCCGCACCGGTTCTGAAGTCGCACAGACACTCTCACAAGCAACAGGAGGACCGATTAGCCCTTGGACTGCCCGCCGTGCAATGAAAAAGGAAGGTTTCAAGAAAATCAAGCAGGTCAAAAAACCGTGGCTGACAAGGCGACATCGCAAACTCCGTATGAAATAGGCTGAGCGCCATCGGGAATGGACCATTGATGACTGGAAGAGGGTTATTTGGTCAGACGAAACCAAAATCAATTGTCTTGGACATGACGGAACTGGAATCAAGTGGATTGACAGCGGAGAGACCGGTTTGGAGCTTCATAACTACACAGGGACTACCAAGTTCGAAGGAGGAAACATCATGCTATGGGGCTGTATGAATTGAAATGGTATTGGATATTTGAAGAAAGTGGAGGGTAAGATGGATGCACAGCAGTACGTGGAAATTTTGCGACAATGCCTGCCAATTTCGTTGGAGGCATACGATTTGGAGAAAAAGGACATCATCTTCCAGCAGGACAATGATCCAAAACACACTTCCAAATTGGCCTCGGAATGGTTCAACCGCAACGAATACGTGGTAATGCAGTTGCCTCCACAATCTCCGGACCTCAATCCGATTGAAAATCTTTGGCAGCACCTCAAAACGCAGCTCTACAAGTACAATGAGGGTGCCAAATCGGTGCATGAACTGGAAACCCGGGCTCTGGACGAATGGGAAAAGATTCCTGCTGAAATATGCAGGAACTTGGCCGAGAGTATGCCACGAAGAGTTGCAGCTGTACTGAAGGTCAAGGGAGGGCTTGTAAAATATTAAATAGATTGTAATTTGTTCATCTTTGAAAAGCGACAAAAGTGGTCACATGTTGGTTTGAACTTGCAAATAGTGTCACGGCTCTTGTAATGCTTGTACAGATATCATTCATATATGTAATCAAATCCTTTAAGGAGCACTATTGTTAGTAGCAATACTCATTTGGCTGAAGGAAGTGGGAGTGATGTGACACAAATTTGAAAATCTTGGTCTCAAGTATGTGACCACTTTTGTCGCTAACTGTAGGTTGGGACTTGATTACTTAAAGCCTTGAGTATTTGACTTGTATTTGTTTATGTAAAAATAATAAATATCCAATGTGAAAAAAAAAAAAAAAAAGAGAATCACAAAGAGAATAAGTCTATTCCGCTGATTCCTACGAGTTAACGGATTCTAAGTTCGAGATCATGTATGGAGGGCAAGACTTACAGAAAATGAAAGAATTCCTTAAATCCAGTATTCAGTCGTGGCCGTACAATAAATGAATCTGAACGTCTACGTTAGTCTAAGCTCTGATCTTTTGGTACGTGGAATCCTGTGAAGTGGACTCTGTTAGTACTGGGATGAAAGACTCCTAGCAAGACCTCTGACAGAAAGGACACTTACTTCTAGTAGCGATGATCGCCTTTAGTTCAGTCTGAGGAAATACGCTTCAGTCTGACTTCACACTAGTTCTGTCTAGCTTCTACTTAATCCCCGCGGAACGTGGCGACTGCCACGTTTGGTGAGAAAGAAGGAAAATCTTGCACTCCTGGTCTCCTCTTTTTCCCAGAGCTATAACGAGCCAGGAACAACCAGAACATTTGACCAACAACGACCCAAGACGTGCAATCAGCTTATTGTAACTTGGCACATTCCACCTGCACCTCTGATAAACAACTGTTACTACTCACTACTGTTGCGGAGACGAGAAGCTAGATTCACCACAGGGAAAGCTATCGTCCACTGAGAAGGGTTAGGGGAAATCTCTCATCACTCCCACGCGTCCATTTCTCTTCACTACTCGCCTCCTAGCTGACAGCCCAACCTCTACGACCACACCTGCATCATACAACGCGACTAATCATTTATTATGAAAGACACGTCCCCTTCAGTACTTAGTGATCTAGGTTCTGGCATGGGACGTTGTTCTCGGGTTAGGATTACCATGACAGTATTTTGAAGTACAATTTAGACTGGTTAATTCTGTAATTCCAAGGTTTCCACTAACAGTATCAACCCTATTATATTGTATCCCTAAATAGGCAACTCGTTCCTTGAATTTTTTTTTTTTTTTTTTTTTTTTTTTTTTTTTTTTTAACATAGACTAGATAGCCAGCAAGTCTTAATAGTAACAACCGACGGTTCAATCTTGACAGCTGTTGAATTACTAAATCCATTGCTTAAAAAAGCTCAAGACTGCTGATGGACTCAAAACAACATGGTTGGAATGTCTCTGGTTCCATGTCTGTAAGTGCCGTTGACTTTGTTTGTACTTCCTAGATTGAAATTTCAGTTTTGCTTGTAATCTGAGCTACGATAACCTAGAGGCGTCTATCAGGAAAAAATAAAAAACTAAAATAAAAAGCGCATCTCGAGGATTTGGGTATGCATTTCGAAGCGATATCATTTGCCATTAACTCTTACCAATTATTGATAGCATGCGCTGTTACGATACCAATTTTAAAGCAAAACCAAATTTAGCTTGACACATTCTATTGGATACCCATCAATGCACAGGTCTTGTTATCAGTCCCAAAACGGAGCACCAGGTTGAACAAGCGGTCCCAGGCTTGCCTGAAACTAAATAAAATCTTAATCCAAAACCTTTTCATATTAACCAATGTGCTATATAAATTACGCCATTTCCTAGCTATCCCAATTTAATCCATTTTACTCTTCTGTCGGCAGTACTTAAATCCAATTTTTCTGCTTCTTTCCTCTTTTTTTATATTCCCTTCTTGCCACTAAAATTTTTATCAAGCCCCCTTGATCTACAATGGCTGCATCTGTTCAAGTTACCTTGCCCAACGGCCTCATCTACGAGCAGCCCACGGGTCTTTTCATCAACAATGAATTCATTCCTTCGTCTGACGGCGAGCTGATTCCATCTATCAACCCCTCCACCGAGGAAGTGATTGCTAAGGTCCACGCTGCATCTGTCGAGGATATTGACAAAGCTGTCATTTCTGCCCGCAAAGCCTTCAAAGAGGTCTGGAAAAACTACAGCATTGATGGTATCTCCAGATTGCTCCACAAGCTCGCAGACCTTTTTGAAAGAGACAGAGAAATTTTAACTGCTATTGAGGCCGCTGATTCTGGTAAGCCTCAGATCAACAATGCGTCTTTTGATATTGATGAGTGCATTCTTCAGTTTAGATATTATGCTGGCTGGGCCGACAAGCGGGGCGGCACTGTGGCTGAGGCAACCTCTGACAAGCTTGGTTACGTTGTTCACGAGCCCCACGGTGTCTGCGGTCAAATCATTCCCTGGAACTACCCTCTGGCGATGGCCTCTTGGAAGATCGGTCCTGCCATTGCTGCTGGTAACGTCATTATCATTAAGCTCGCTGAGAACACTCCTTTGTCTATGCTTTACGTTGGAAACCTTATCGTGGAGGCTGGATTCCCTCCTGGTGTCATCAACATTGTCGCCGGTCACGGTAGAATTGCTGGTAACGCCATTGCTACCCATCCCGGTATTGACAAGGTTGCTTTCACCGGTTCTACTCTCACTGGTAGAAGTGTCATGGCCGCTGCTGCCCAGACCTTAAAGAATGTCACTTTAGAGTGTGGTGGTAAGTCCCCTATGATTGTTTTCGATGATGCTGACATTGACCAGGCTGTCAAGTGGGGTCACTGGGGTATCATGTACAACATGGGTCAGAACTGCTCGTCTACTTCTCGTATTCTTATCCAGGATACTGTATACGACAAGTTTGTTGATGCTCTTGTGAAGTACACTAAAGAAACTTACTCTGTTGGTGATGTCTACGACGCTAAGAAGAACCATGGCCCGGTAGTTTCTAAGGTTCAATTTGACAAGATTCTTGGTTACATTGAGTCAGGTAAGCAGGAGGGTGCCAAGCTCGCTTTTGGTGGTAAGGCTCCCTACGAGAAGGGATATTTTATTGAGCCTACAATTTTCGCTGATGTCACTGATGATATGAAGATTTGGAAAGAGGAGATCTTTGGTCCCGTCGTTTGTCTCTCAAAGTTCTCTACGGAGGATGAGGCTCTTGTACGAGCAAACGACACCACTTATGGTCTTGGTTCTGCCATTTTCTCTGCAGACATTTCTAAGTGTCTTAGAGTCTCCAGGGAGCTTGATGCCGGTTCCGTTTGGATCAACTCCAGCAATGACACCTCTCACCGTATTCCTTTTGGTGGTTTCAAGATGTCTGGTATTGGCACTGAGCTCGGCCAGTATGGTCTTGACAACTACACTCTTAAGAAGGCCATTCATGTGAACATTGGCAACAAGCTATAAAACGACTCTCTTTTTTTTGACAAATGAACCAACGAAAATTAACGCTTCTGCGAATGTATAAATATTGTATGATTATCGATAATATGAAAATGTGTATTTTCTTTTCCAAAACAAAAAAAAAATCAACTGGCCTATATCAAGCTATTTATTTAGAAGTTGACTTTTGTGAATGCCCTTTTTTACCCTATCGCAGCTCAGCTTTGTAATTGCAAAGTTCTGATAATAGCCTTGTTTTTCTATAATAATGCTCTCTTTACACTGGCATTTTTCTAT
This sequence comes from Geotrichum phurueaensis, assembly GCA_030558065.1. Lineage (NCBI taxonomy): Eukaryota > Fungi > Ascomycota > Dipodascomycetes > Dipodascales > Dipodascaceae > Geotrichum > Geotrichum phurueaensis. The sequence continues at coordinate 526 of JAJMRT010000496.1, read as the reverse complement.
GTTGAGGGTTAAAAATTTATGACTAATGCATGGCAAGTCAGCGATGATATCAGTATCAAGTACTGGTTGACATCTGCACGAATAGAAGAAAAAAAATAGCCAGTGCTCAGTCTGATGACGAATTACGTAAAACCCCACCACCATGAGTGCAAGTGTCTCTCCGTTAAGAAGCAGTGGCAATGGTAAAATGCCGTTGTGGAACATACACAGACCATCAGCTTGTAAATTCAGGAGCTCGAATGGAGGGTCAACATATATAGAGGTAAAATACCAATTATATATAGGGAGCAAAAGTTACATAATGAAAAAAAAAAAAAGTACATTTCAAAAAGAACCAGTAATGTGGTTTTATTTTATCTGTTTTAAGTAAATTATAAATATTTGGGATAGACACAAGGTCTATTTGCAAGGTGAATGTATCCGTAAACAAAGAGATTAGGGAAGGCCTGAAAAATTTCAGGGGTTAGGTCTTATTTCAATGCTGATTACATAACTTCTACAATAATAATAATAATAATAATAATAA
>JAJMRT010000495.1:0-16505 GCA_030558065.1 Geotrichum phurueaensis | reverse complement strand
GTTTCCGCAATCGCGGCTACCATCGTCATATAATTATTGCCGACGACTCATCTGAAGTGGTCAAAACCCTCATTTGCCATCTGCTGATTATAGAAAAATCTTCTCCTTTCCTAATGCCAGATCAACGAGTTTAAGCTTGTTACTATAGTTCCAGTACCTGTCAGTTAAATACCCGTGCTGAGTCGCCTTCCGTTTTGAGTAGTCGCGCAGTTTCCACCTCCCAATTTTTCACTGCAGTGGGTAGTTGCAAGTTCCCTACCCACCACGTATTCATATCCCTCACGAAAAACCACCATGATTACCGCCCCACCTACCACGGACTTAAAAAGTGACTACGTCGACTACGAGGTTTATCTTCAGGACTCATTCTCGCCAATTGTTTTTGCAAACTCACTTATTCAGGCCACGAATGACCTGCACGACCTCGATGTGGATCTGCAGACCCCTAACAAGCGCCTAAAGTACGACCTAGACGAAGTTGAACAGCGTATCACAACTCTCATATCATCAAATTACCAGAATCTCATTGTCCAGGCGTCGTCTGCTGGGGCGGTTTCAAAGACGCTGCCGCCTTTGCGAACCTCGCTTGAGCACATCAACTCTTCTTACGCGAAACTCCAGCGCGATATTTTGACCCCATACTACAATGCGCAAAAGCTCTATACTGCGCTGAAGAGACTCCATTCAACATCGGGTCTGTTGAGAGCACTTACGTGGTACCTTTACCTAGCGCGACAACTTGCAACATTGCTCAAGCCCATTGCGAGCCCGAGTGCCGTGCCGGATAATCCACGATTCGCGCGCGTTGCCAATCTCGACGCTATTACGGCCACAGATCTACTTCAGGCGGCGCAGACGGTCTCAGAGATTCGCGCACAAATCAAGTCGGAGCCTGGTCTGCGTTCGCTGCATGTAATTCGAACTCACGAGTCGTCGCTTGGTAAAGTCGAGCAAAAGCTCGTTCACCACTGCCAAAACATTATCAAGTTTTACACAAGCAACCCGAAATCGTTTGAAAACGATGGCGCATCAATAGTTCGGACCTCGTCGCCTTCACTGTCCGGATCTACTAACAGCACTCATAGTGGGATTCCTGCTGGCCTTGATTACAACACACTAATCACACACGCGTGCTATAGTCTTTTCCTGTTGAAGCCAGAAGCCCTTGCGTCCTCGATTCAAAAGTATCATGTCGCGCAGATTGGAGCATCTGTAAGTGAGATTGTGCGCTCATTGTCTTCTTTGAACATGACTATGATGCGGTTCAACTCGGCCCTAGCTGCTTCTGGTGACCGAGCTAAGTCGATAGCAACACTTAACAAACTTCTCAAATCCTTTAACCGGCCCACAACAGCGATGGCCACAGAGAGCAATTCTGATCTGGCTGATGCTGGCCTTTCTTTGTGGGATTTTGTAAGCTCCTCTCTTGACGTCACGTCTCTGTCAAATGTTTATTGGAAGGATTTAGCGTGCAATTTGGAAACCCAAATCAGAGACTTTACGCATAGCAATTCAAACATGATAAAGACTATTCACTTCAAGAACTATCCCAACACCAATGAGATTGTGGAAACCCTTGCCGTCAAGCCTTTTAACGGATCTGAGGCTGCTGCACAGCCAGGGGAGATCAAGCTTCTGGTTCGCGCGTTGGCGCCTCTGTTCAGGTAACCCGTTATATGCAAATAGATACATAATATTAAGAATAATGAATACAAAACTTTATTTTTGTGATAACAATGTCTAGGTCTGGGCTTTCTTCAGCTTACGAGGATGGCCGCCAGTACTAGCTGGTTTCTTATAACCGGTCGTGGAGGCACCAGATTTGCCTTTGGTATAGTTGTTGTTGAAGCTTCGCGGCTGCTTTGAGCGTTGGCGCTGCATTTGCTTCCGCTGTTCTTGCTGAGCTGCGTAGCGCTCCTTACGAATCTGGCGCGCCTTCTTACCTGGCCGTTTACGGTTCCGCATCCGCTGGTGATCGCGCTTGGCCTGGGCCACAGCCTCGTTGAAATCAATAACCTTGGGCCCCCTAACAGCGCCCAGGAATCGTGGTTGTGATTGACACTGCAGAGTAAGGATGTCGGTACCACTGACTGCCGCTGCCTCAAACTGAGATTTTTGAGAGTCAGAGTAACTGGCAAAGTAGTAAGAGTCGGGTCGGTGCATCTCAACATATCTTACGCCTTCTTGCACCTCGGCCGGGCCACTGGGCAAGAGTGCCGCCGGCTCATCGGGCACAATCACGACCTTAGCGGGCTCTTCTGCAAAAAGGTTGAATTCAAAGCCTTCATCTTCCTCCGCCGCGTCAATATCGGCTATGTCATCATTCTCTTTCTGTTGTTTTCCCTCTGTATTCCCTTCTTCTTGACTGTTGGTTTCAATGTCGGCAACTTCTTCAAACACTAGATCAGGCACATAGGAGTATGAAATCTGCTCTTCAGTCTCTGGTTCAGACTCGCTAGCGTATAGGTCTTTTCGCGACACTCTTGAAAAACAAAAAGGTCAGCTTCGTCAAAAAGTTTGAATTCCAACCTAATCTAAAAATATACTTACTTTATCGAACTCATGATATTTGTATATGATGGTTTCGTTGATTCCAAATGTCGTGATTAATCGAATGTCTATGAAAATGGTTGTGGTAAAATTTTTGTTTCTCTCCCAACCAGATATCTCACTATTTTCTTCTGCGAGATCACTTCCCGATGTAACACATGTCATTAAAACTGTATCTTCAATCACTATTTCCTACGTATTATATATATGATTTAACCTATGAGTTAAGCTTATCCCGAATGGAGGTCAGCATGTTGTAGTAGCTGGGTGCATCCTCAGCTCTGTCTTCAATCAGCATCGTCGAGGCCCACAGTCTCAGAGAAGGATCACCACTTTCCTTGATAAAAAAAATGTAAGGCCAGGTAATAGCATCCTTCTTCTCTCTGAGCTTGGCAATAATAGCTCTAATTCTGGCGTTGAGAGAGCTGTCAGATTCGGGGAATTCAGCCTTACCAGTAGGAACAGCATCCAATGAAGAAACGCCAAACGCATCAAGGCACAGCTGAGGAATAACATCACGGCCAATCCAAATGAAAATGGTTTGACCATCATCAATCAAATAGAGGCCATGAGGAACAAGGCGCTCACCAGATAGATTGATCTTGGGAGGAAGAACAAGCTCGCCAGTCTCTTCACTGGGTAAGCCAGCCTCGTCAGGCATATCGAATAAACTGAAAAAGTCAGGATGAATGTACTTGATCAAGTATTTGATGGGCATTGTACTCAATAGACACAGAGAAGCCGATCTCATGTCAGATGGAATACGCGCAGAGTTCCTTAAGCCAACGTTCTTGATCAAAGCATTAACTAATAGAGGAAGCATACGCAAATTAGCACTGAGTTGAAGAGGTGATGATGAGCCAGTATTAGTAGCAATCAAATCCTTCTTGTAAGTCTGGAAAATGTCATAAAGCTTGTTTTTCAAGTAGTCACGAGCAGACTGCAGACCGTGCGATAAGGAGCTCTCAACGGCCTTGTGGGTAAAGTATGAGGTAATAGCCAATTGATCAGCAGAAGCATAAATGTCCTGAAGATTGGAACTAGTGGGGAGAGCAAAAGTGAGAGCTCTGATTCTTCTTTCACCATGAGAAGTGGTATGTAAAACAGCAACCTGGAAATGGACATATAGCTTAGTGATTGTTTCATCAATAGTGGCCTCAACAATGTAACTTTGATCTCTTGGGAAAGACGGGAAAGACGATAAATCAGAGGATCGGCTGAAAAAGTTACCGTAGTAGGCAGTCAGATTGATCTCACTGGAGCTTCTGACTCTCATAACGGCTTCTAAGCCGATATCCTGAGATAAATGTTCGCCAAACTCATGAGCAAACTTGATCGCATCCTCAGCACGGTCGGCAGACCAGCCAGGGTAGAAGTATGTTTGACCAGCAGTGAAGCGAGGAAGGTTGCTGAGAGAAGCAACATCTTGATACTGTTTAGAGAACAGGAACATGTCAACACTGACTTGAGACTTATTACAGTCAATAGCAAAACTCTTGTAAAAAGAACTGGCAGTTTGCAACAAAGAGGTTTCTTTGCTAGTTCCAAGGATCTTGGGATCTTCACGGGATTCAAGCTTGGCAATGCCAGCATTAGGTAAAGTAGAGGTAAGGCAAATAATCTTACCACCAGTTTTAGAGAGGATCTTATGAGCCGCGGTCATACCAGAACCAAGAGCACTCTTGGAATCAAGATTGTTTTGAAAAATTTCACCAAGTTTGCCGAGCAAAGACTCAATAGACTTTCTTGCTTTCGTGATATTTCCGAGAAGGCCAGAAGGAGCAGGCAAGAAGGGGTCTTCAAGATCAGAAATAACAAGCATCGAAGATTCAGCTTCTTCTTCAGTGGGGAGAGTAAAGTAGTGAATCTTGGAATCAACGGCAACAAAGCCGACTTGAGCCTCACCAGCATCGTTAGGAAGTCTGTCCAAAGACTCCAGAATAGTTCTAGCGGCAGTAGCCAGCAAACCGTTCTTAATTGAGTTAACACTAACGTCCAAAACAAATACATAAATAGGAGGCTGAGGAGTGCGATTCATATATTGAGGAGGTGCCAAAAACTCAATGACACCATGATTAAGCTCCGGTCTGGTGTACTGATCGTACGTGATGTGATTGATCTCATCATAGAAAAGACCGGAAGGGATGTCGTTGTTCAAGCCACAAATGTTACACTTCCAGCGGTTTTGCATAAGGGTGACGAAAGGGTTGATGTAAGATCTGCATCGCCGACATCTGCAAACCGTAAAATCAGGAGTAGACACCACGGGTGCCGATGAATCAAGAAGAGAAATGTACGGTCTGATGTTGATCGCAAAGGGCAACTTTGATTTCTTGAGTAAAGAGTTTGAAGTAGGGACAACATTTAAAGTAGATCTGATGTATTCAAAGCTAGCAGAGGCCTCAGGGTTGCCGTTGATGGTGGTTCCGGGAGGAAGAATCACTGGAGGGGGTGGAAGAGCAAGATCAGTGATAGGAGGAGGAATTGAGGCAAGTAGATCGACATTGTAAAGCTGATTTAGCGGTAAAGCACCAGTAGCTTGATTGCCATATCCGGGAGCAACCGGAGCAGCACCTCCTCCAAGGTTCATACCAGCGAACTGGCCTGCAAGTTGATCAGGCTGACCGTAACTAGTGGGAGTGGGACCGGGGATTTGAGCAGCGGGTGTGAAAACTGCGCTTGGAGCAGAAGGACCAGGTTGTGCTCCGTAACCGGGAGCCCCCGGATATCCACCTTGAGACATCACAGGAGTCGCTGGCTTAGGCGAAAAGTCATATTGTTGTTGGGGATAGAGACGTTTCTTGTGGTGAGAGGGTTGAGCGCTTTGATCAACTGGAGGCTCAGAAGGAGCAGGAGAGGTTTGTCCAGGCTGTTGGTAGTAACCCTCCTGATAGCCGCCATACTGTGACATTTTTAAAAAGTGATTAAGCTATGATATTAAGTTAGTTAAGCTTGAGGAGTGGAGTAATTAAAGAGATAGAAGATAAGTACCTGAAACTAATGAAATATTAGCGATTCTCGCGGATGACAGGGATCAGAAAACCAAATATGATATAGTTGAGAAAAAAAGTAACGTCCAAAAAAAGAAAAAGAAAAAACAAACAGTCTTCTAAACTAAGTAACTGAGATAACGTTTTTCTGGTATTCTCTTCGTGGAAGTGAAGAATATTAATCAGGGATTGACGATGTTAAGTAGGGTGAAGGTGATTCAAGAGGTTGGTTTGATTCACGCCCAAAATCCCATCTTTTTGAACACGGAGGCGTTCTGATGGGCGTGCGTGCTGGGATATACGCACGTCAGGGACGGCACGCCAACCCCACTATAGACATGACAGACAAAACAGTGCAATCAAAAAGCTTTTGCAAGCCAGTAAATTGAAGTGAGAATCACAATTGCTAATTGTACAAGATTCTAAGTTTTTTAATTGTCTTACTCAAAAATATCGCTACAAGAAAGAGGTTGATTTGAACAATTTATATATGATCGGACAATGGCAAGGAATTAGGCAGAGAGAATATGCCTCTGAATCCTTTGAATAGGTGAGCTAATTGGGACATGTATCTTCACAAAATGCATTTTCCAATCAAGTATCTTTTCCAGTTCATCACGAAGTTGCAAGTTCCATTAACTTGACAAAATCGGCAACTCACAAACACAAAATAAGATCCCCACAAACTCTGTAGTCTTGAGCAAGCAAATCTTTGCCATGATGCTTTTTTGCTCGCTAACTGGCATGAAAACTTGAACGTTAAATTTTTATGGTATCTCAAAATTCGCCGTAATTCATTACAGAGAAAATGTGATGTATAGAATTACCACATACTCTTTGTCGTCACAGAGATATTTAATCGCTTTGATTAGTTATAAAGATTCTCTTTCTGTACCATCTGTTTTTTTTTTATTCTTCAACCATCTCGGCCTCTTCTATTGTTTCTCGACTGTTAAAGATGCTTATCAAAAAATTCTTTTTTGCATTCACGACAGCTGCTCTTGCTAGCACTCAACACGTCATTGGTCCCAGCAATGTTGAAAACAAGTGTGTATGTATTTCAAATTTACTATAATTATGATTATTTCTATTTTCTCACTTATTTTCAAAAGATCAACGGACGTGTCCAGGACTGCCTTTCCCTAGCATATCAAGGCACCAGCATCTGCGCCAACGATGATATCACTTGCAAGTGCAACGCCGCAAATATGGCAGCTAAAAACTGCTACCTCAGCTGTCCGTCTTCTGTAAGCTTTTTCTTCTTACTTGAATTTTTTTTTTAATCATTTTAACTAATTTCTACAATTTAAGGATAACCTGATCATCACAAAGGCTTTTGTTGCTGAAGAGTGCGTCTCAGACGTGTCTGCCAAAAAAATAAACCCTCCCTACTATTTGCGGACCGACAGAATCATTGATATGAATAGTCCTGGTAAGCTAAATTACAAGAGGGAGCTTAATGGGTAAGTGTTAGCAATGCCTTTTTTTTTTTTTTAGAGAGATGTAACTAATAACATCAACTAGTCCCGTCATTTTAGACTTTAGCAGAGACCCAAGCAAATATTACGATAGTCCTGAGCGCTACAACAACAAGAATGTTCATGCCAATGGGTTTCAGGAGATTCTTCTAGAAACCGAAACAAGCATGGTTTCTCACGATGACAAAAAACTCAATTACAGGGATGAGACTAGCAATGACTCAAAAGAAGGTACTAAAGATCACGCCCACAAGTTAAATGCTAACGAAGAGCAAGCTTATTATTTTTCATCAGCATTTTATGAAGAGACAAAGTTTGTGATCACATCTAGTTCCGAACACAATGCTTTTGAGACTTCTTCAAACACATTGGAAACCCATTATCTGAACGAAAATTTCCCCACCGGGATTCCAGAAGTAGAACAAGAGGGAAACAATTTACGAAAACCGTTTGGAAGTGCTGAAGAAACCAAAACGCCAGTTGATCTTTTTAATGAACCAATGAATGACTATCCTGTATTTGAATTTGAAAATTATGAAGAGGTTGAAAATTCTGACAAAAAAGAAAAGGTTCAAGAAGCTCCCAATGAAGATCACACTGGTTTTTCTGCTTCTCTCAATCCATCTACCTACCTTTTTAATTCTCCGACTTATACTCAGGCCCCTGGTGAAAAGGAAGAGGAGGAAAAGAAAGCAAATCTTGAATATGTACTAAAAGAGGAACCGAAAAAAAAAAAAGACGAAGAAAAGGATGGGTATGAGGAAAAAAGAAAAGAAGAGGAATTTGAAGAAGAGGAATCTCCAGACAAAATGTCAGAGACAAAGTTGTCGTGGAAGGACAAATTGTTTAAGAAACTCAAATCTAAGTTTGGTGGCAGCAAGAAGGAAAAGCGTGCTTGGTTAGCAACCAACGACCCGCTTTACTCCGCTGAAGACAACAACGTCAGTAAGTCTTTTTTTATTTTTTGAAGGATCATCTCTTTACTAACTGTTTTTGCTATTGAGACGACGTATTGTCTCTCCCCAAGCTTACTTCGCCAGATGGCCGACTCCAATTGTTCAAGCGTGAACCTTCGCAAAATATTGAGATGACTTCTGGTGCTACTACTATGGCAATATTTTGGATTCCGCTGATGCTCATTTTCTCTCTCATGTCGTTTATTGATGTCAATCCGTTTGCTTTTTTTATTTTAGCTGGGGTTGCCACTACCTATGCTAAAATATTTCTTCCTGAACTTGTGGGAGCGGCCTAAAAATGCCTGTTGCTACCTTGTAATTTGAATCTTTTTATAAACTAAATGAGATGGTAATAAAAAGAGACTTTGTTGATGAGAAGCCTCTCTGGAAGCTGAACTGCAATTGACTGTGTAGTAAGGGTCTATATATAGGTTTCGTGATTAGTGCCTGGTATTGGGAGTTTGTAAATGTGGGCTCTTTCAAATTACACATAAATTCACCTAACACAATACTAAAATATATTGCTTTACTTGAACGAACCATTAATCAGACTCAGTCAAAAATAGATATTGTTACACAAGAGTATTATTTTTTTTACATGATATTATTGCAGAGTTGTCTAATCTCCTTGATGTCAGGGCGAAGTTGCTGAATAATTGTGTAATTCTAAGTAGTATATATGTTTTGTCTCCAGCCAAAAAATCTCCACTCATATATTTTCTTACCATAAAAAAAAATGAAAAAAAAAAAAAAACTTTGCTACCTCTCGATTTCATCACCCTCATCACCACTCCGCACCACAGCTCACATTAAGAAGACGACGAACCAGTATTAAGGCACAAATTGTCCCAAATCTGTTGAAAAGGGCTTACACGATACAATAGTTTATAGGGTGGAGGCAATTTTATTTTGTATTTATTTACTAGTATTTCTTCGCCATCCTTCTCTCTAAACAATGACTACTCGTACACCTTACGAGATTGTTGAATTGACGCTGGAACAGCTGGCTTACAATGGAGAAATTGGTAAGTTCTTTTTACTTATTCTTATAGATGTTTTGGCGATTCACTCTCCCTACTATTTTGCGGTTTTCCTAGACGACGGCTGAGGGTTCGATTCACTGGGGACTCGTATCTTTTCCTCCTTAATTTTTTCAACAATAAACTAACGCGTTTTTTAGCAACCCTACCCGAGGAGTTATGGCAACTTGTGAGTGAGTTCGTGCCTGTGCTTGATGACTTTTACAAGAATATTGTGTGGAAATGGCTTGCGGACCGTGAAGAAGATTTTGTTATTTTAAATTACGCCGATGATATGAAAAGTGTATGTTTTGTTGCCTGATCAGGATAGTCTTCTATTTTACTAATGGTTTTTCTCAGCTTCCAAAGGAAGAATATTGCCTGCCGTATAGCAAACTCATTTCCAAATATCCTGGATTGGGAGTGAAGGCGAGCGAAGACTTACTCTGGCTTAAGTTGACCGGAAAGACAAAGGATGTTTCAATTGTAAGACAGTTCTGGATATGACGCTTGGTTTTTTTTTTTTTCTAACTGTGAAACAGATTGGCAAGATGCCATTTCAACTGTTGTGTGCTATTGCAAGAGGTCGCGAAAAAGGCCGCTCAAATATTGATCTTAACCGTGAAACAGGGCAAGACTCGCGGTCTTTAACAGGTAGAGTTAACACCCTTCAGAATCTCAAGCTGGTAAAAAAGTACCCTATTGTTGAGAAGGGTGCTTGGACCTACCTCAACGTTTACTGGAAGTTCATTGACTCTAATCGTGAGAATACCGAAATGGTAACTGGCGCTAACTCGTATGATCTCACAAACTTGCGTTCAACTGTCATGAGTGTGCTGAAGAGCGCACATAATGGTATTCGTCAAATCTCCGATATTAGAGCTGAGCTGGGCTTTGCTGAGGCCACCCGTATGAAGATAATCTTTAATTCTGCGGTTCAAAAACTTAGTCAACAGGGCTACTTAGAGCGCATTTACGTTTACAGGCCAGCGGCACCTAAGCGGATGTACAACTGTCTTCGTTTTCTTAAGGATCTTCCTTCTGATGATGACTACGAGGTTGAAGAAGAGAACGATCCATCTGGCGATTTCAGTGATGGAGAAGAAACGGGCAACGACAAGGTTGACTCTAATGACCTCAAGGACATTCCAACCATGAATATTGTTGAGCCTGTTTCCAGGCAAGCGTCCTCTGCAATTGCTATGCATAATCCCTACTTTCCGGTCGAAACCCAGATTTTTAGCATGATTGAGCGCTCTGGAGTTGAGGGCATTCCTGGTGTAGATATTATCTACAAACTGACTGGCGGTCAATACGCAAAGATTGTTTCCCGAGTTTTTGATCTCTTTAGTTCTCTTCCACAGAATAAGATGGCAAACTATACTGACAAATCGCTTGGTTTCTTGGTTATTATCAGGGGTACTGACTTCTCTGCCAGAGTAAAATTTTATCGATATTTCACTAATAAGTCATATGTTGAATTTTCCAGCAAACCATCTCTTGATATTTGGGGCGAATTTCAGACTATCTCTCAAGAATTTTCGAATCTTTCGGTAATGGAAGAAAAATCAATTGTTCCTAGTTCGGGTCATATTCCAGACTACTTCAAGGGGAGATTAGAAGAGCCTTCCAAGAAGCAGAGAAAGCTTGCAAAAGACGGCGTAAAGCGCGGACGGCCACGCAAAACTCCTTTACCTACTGATGCTAGCGCTTCTCCTAAAGTAGAGACTAGAGGAAGAAAGAAAGGCACCAAAAATCCCGCAAAGACAAGCAATGCCAATGTTTCTAATGATTTTTCCGAAATCAGTGGTTCTGTTGCATCAGTTTCCGAGCGAGTTGTTGAGCCAGTTGTCGAATCAGTTGTCGAATCAGTTGTCGAGCCAGTTGTTAAGCCAGTTGTGGAACCTGGCTTTGTATTTAAAACACCGGTGACAAATTCCGAACCTCTGAAAGCTCCTGCAAAAAAAAAGCGTTTGCGTCAAGCGACACTTTTTGAAATTACAGCTAAAAGACCACGGACCAGAGCTTCTCAAACTAATCAACAGCCTTCAACCGAATCTATGTTAATAGAAGAATCAACCATCGCATCTCTTCCAATGACTAGTCCGCTTGAAGCTTCTGAAGCTGCAGCTAGCAATCCATCCACAATAGAATCCATTAACGAGGCTCATGAAAGCTTTAATAATGAATCAACTATTGACAATGCTGAAACTGAGCCCGTGATTCCTGCAAGGGATGATGCTGAGCTTAAAATAGATCCAGATATTTTAAAAACAGAAGCAGAAGTGACTCAAGCCATCAAAGAAGCTACCAAGCACCTCGTCAAATCTGAATTTGATGATTCTTCAATTTTTGATGCCACTGCATATACACTTCCTACCGTTTCTGCTTCAGATAATGTTTCTCCAAAGCAAGTCAGAAAGAAACCTAATTTACCCAACATTAACAACCAAAGTATTTCAATTGTTCTTGTTAAGCGGGTTAATCAAATCCAAACTCTTCTTCGCGAGAATGATGGTGTAGTACAGGGAGGTATCAAACTTGTTCATAATCTCAATGAAAGGTTCAGCAAGGAGAACAAAGGAGACATGGACAAAAAAACTGTCCTCAAAGCGCTTGATTACTTGGAAAAGATTGGTGAAGTTTGGCAGGTTCACTTTGAGTTTTCTAACCCACGGACTGGCTTTATCACCCCCAAAAGCCTTCTATTTCACCACAGTGTTCCTAAAGATTCTGTGTTCATTGAAGCTAAGAAGAAAGAAGTATTTAATGAAGTCAAGAAGCTTCCTAGTGCTCCCCAATTAAAAGTTGCAAAACTTGACTTCAAATTTTATACCGAAAAACTGGCTGCACTCGAGAATGACCGGGAGGAGTTTAAGAAGCAAAAGAGGAGAGAACGTGACAGACAAAAGGCTCAATCTGCGCAAAGACTTGGTGAGAAAGACAAGGAACTTCAAAAACGAAAGAATGCTCGGAAACCTAAAGAAATCCCCTCTTTAATTGGCGAGGTCAAACGCAGAAAACCTCGAAAGTCTACAGACTCGCAAACTCTCACCACAGAATTGGAGAAAGATTCCAGTACTACACTAACTAATGGTATGCCTGGTGACAAGCGAAGGTCTAAAGCTGACGATCCACTACTTTCCTTGCCGATCAAAACTAAACACTTGCGGAACAGCAGGCGGATCTCTCAGATGAGAGATGAGAATGAGATTGTGTCTAGGAAATCTCCTAAATACATTAGAAAGCGGGTACCCCTTCCTATCAGTTCTGATATGTTTTTCCGTATTGTTATTATCTCGCGGTCGCTTAGCGCGGATGCACACAACAATATTAATTGGACTCAAGTCTCTAAGAACATGCCAGGAATCGCGCCTGATCACGCCAAGTCAGCCTGGCCTAATATTCGTAATAGTTATGGCGACACGACCAAAATTGAACTGATCCAAAAAGGTTGGGAAAAGATATTTTTACAGGCCTATGAAAATGGGGATCTGCCTATTTTCCAGGATAACAACTACGACCTGGCTTATTTAGCACGGTTCTGGGCTAGAAAGTATCCCCGGATTCATGAACAATCTGCTGTTCCATTGCTATTTGACTCACGTGAAGCTAATGAGAGGAGGTATGTCTTCAATTTTCCCGAAAAACTTCAGAGAGACAGTATCTTTTTTACCGCTAATTCCATGAGGAAGTGCGGGGCTGGATTGACCCGGCATGCCTTTTCATACGACAGGCACAACAAGCCTATTTTACAAACTGAGATGACCACGGTCAAAATTGGTCTCAAGTCTATTATTGCCACAACCGACGAAAACTACAACAAAGAGAAGGCCAAGGATATTCTTGAAAAACTTGGCAAGGAGTCTTGTGCTGCAGCGACAAAAGAAATGGATGCTGAGAAAGCCATCATCTATGTTCCTACTGCGATTGATAATAGCTCTATCTCTGAGCGCAACTTTTTGTTCTCCGAAAAGTTCATGTCGAGTTTGAAAGACCGGTTTAGACCGCACTTGCTCTTTGACATGAATTTATTCTACAATGAACTCTTGTCAACATTGAATGAATCCAAGGGCTACATTCTGTCTAGAATGACGCATACTGCTTCGGTAATTAGTGTGCTAGATCTTCTCTGCCATGAGAAGGTCGATCTCGTTCGCGTAAATGCTGAAAATTCAGCCTTCACCCACAACAGTCGTAAGATTGACAGAAACATTTGGGAGTGTGACATTGTGGTTCGAACTCCACTGCGTTTTGTTGGTGTGCCTGAGCGGCACCAGATTAAGAAACTTGAGCGGGTGAACGCTAGCATGATCCCACTGGGTGAGCCCGCAAGTACGATTTGGACCGATATTAAAGGGCAATTGAATAAACCCATTTTTAGGAGGTTGGTACAGTGGGTTTTGACAACTATCGAGTCGCGGCCCGGCATGTCATTCTACGAACTTCATTACAGGATTCAGCTAGTCCTCAGTCAAATGGAGATGGAGCAGTTGTTGGAGTGGCTTATCGAACTCAAGTGCTTGCGCAAGGACGAGAGTACCGAGGGCTACTGGGTGATGCCTGAGTGGTACGTGAACGTTACGATCAGTTAAAGAGGTCACGTGAATATAATTAAACCGTTATGTTTTTTTTTTCCAGCAAAATAAAAGTAAGCCTTCATACAGTATCATCCCAAGATTTTTTTTTCTTCTCTCTTTAAGTAAATCCCTTGTATTCTACTCATATATCTAGCCACGACGGGACGCTGCGTATATGACTCTTGGTTGTTCTCGTACGTGAACCGAGACTCTTAGATACATTAACAACATTTTTCCCTTGATGGTTTTATGATGGCTGACGAACTCAACCTTGCGCCAGTCAAGCGGCGGCCTACCCGACGAAGGTTGCACGGCGGCCAGGCCAAAAGGCAAGCAACTACTCCGCCAGTTGCACGGCCCAACCGTGAAGATGACGATTTTTTTAGCCTCACCAATCCTATAGAGGAGGAAAAAGCCAAAGCTGTGGCGGAGGAAATTATAAATAGTGAGATTGCCAAGATTACGAAATCACCCTCGAGTATCTCTGCTTCTTTGAATTTTGTCGACGACGAGCCCCCCGAGGCCGGTACTGCTAAAAGTGTCGAGCCAGAGTCCAAGAAACGGTCCAACTCGCCATCTACAGACACCAGCAGTCATTTTTCCGAAGAGGATGCGTCCGACAAGACATATCGCCCGAATAAGCAACCGAAGCTAGAATCAGCGAACCATCTTAGCACTAAAAGCTACTATGAGGAAGATGATGATGACATTATAGAAGAACTGGAAGTAAAAGTTAGGAATATAGAGCCCAAGGGCTCAGATAGATTAGTTTTAGTAGCAGCAGGAACAGAAACATCAACTGAAACAGAAACGGAAACAAGACCAGAAGAAGTAGTAATATCGGCATTACCGGCAGTAGAAGAAGACGATTTTAGCTCCAAAGAGGTCGAAGATATCGACCCCGAATTTGCTGAACGAATCCGGCAGCGCAAAGCGCAACTAAAAGCGCTACAAGACAGCTCTTTCCCCGTAGGGATTGTCATTAAAACGCTTTTACCAGGGCTCGAAACGATTGCCCCACCATTTGTATCATCCCAGGCTAGCGCCACTACGTTTGGTGTGATTAAGCGACTTTACATGGCATCCATTCTCGAGTACTTTGAGCAAGACGCAGCGGGGCTTCAATATGTGCGCGAAAATAGCGTACTTGTTTGGAACAATACGATTGTGTTTGACGTTGCAACCCCCCAAAGTGTCGGTGTCAAAAGGAGCCAGGCGTCAATGCTTCTTTACGCTATGGTCAAGGAAGACTACGAAAAGAACCGGCAGGCGGAGCTTGAAGCCAAGCTCGTGCAAGATAATAACATTGACTACGACGAGCTTCTTAATCAGGAGGAAGAGAGACTACTGGCAGAAAACCGCGCGGAGTTACTACAACAGCAGCAATCCAGCAAGGAGGTTGAAGAGGGGTATTTTCCCATCCACCTCAAGGGCAAGGATAATACTGTGGTTAAGGTCCAGGTCAATGCTGAAACGGCGATATTAAAGCTGGCAGATTACTACAGGAAGCAACGGAACATTGACTCGAGTATAAAGATCCGGCTCTTATTTGACGACGAGGATATGGACTTGTCGCAAACAGTAGGTGACACGGAGCTGGAGGAAGATTTTACCATTGATGTCTTCTTGGATTAGTTACATGTAAGCGCTTCTCTAGATAAGAAAAAAAAATTGATAAAAATAAAATGATGGATATATCTAAACAATGCAGTTGATAGTACAACAACGAGTATACAGCAAGATTAGCACGCCATTGCAAATCACAATGGGTTACTGTAGAGAGAAAAAAAAAGGCGGTCAAAATAATTTATGATGAATGCAGCAAATTTCTAAAAAAAATGGAATAACAAAAGTCAATGGAGGCTAACCAACGACTTGTAGACGTTCTGGGACGTGGCGGAGTTTAGCACATCGTTCATCCAGTTCTGACTAGCATTGGAACCCTGGCCGTGATCAAATCTCGATATAGTCTCTGCCGTTTTAACAAATTTCTCAATATCAATACACTTGCCCACCAGAGAAAGATTGTGGATGGGGAAATCAATCGTTTTATAAATTTCTGTCTGGAGAGGATCGGTGGGGACCTGACTGAAAAGATTGTCCTGGGTGATCTTTGAGCGTTCCCACGATGGTATTGCTTTCTTGGGCATTGATATCCGCGGTAGATTCTTTTGTGCTGGCGAGTACTGCAGTAGATAGACCTGGTTGGTGGCCAATTGCCTAGAGATGGGCGCGAGCAAGAGGGCCTCATGGTTTTGAAGGGGACCATTAAGGGTATCTGGCTTTGAAAAAACAATATGGTAAACGTAGTAAGATGGCATGATAATAATGGCGTAAATGCAAGAGATCGGGGGAATGATGATGACGAAGAGTGGGGGAGAGGAAGGTGGATGTAAAATGGTCAGAAATGTTAATAAAAATCAATAAGGGGAAAAGGGAAGCGTAATCTTTCTATGTTGGCAAGTACCAGTAAGCTGTTTGATTTGGTTTGAAATTTGAAAGTTCTGGTTATTATTATTGTTATTTAATTTTATTTTTTTCATTTTCATTGTCAACATGAAGCCTATATACTATAGAAGTTTTAGAAAATGGGTCAATTTCTGATTCTTTTGCAGGAAAGGTCGGCGGCTGTTATAATCGTCAAAAAAAAAAAAAAAAACGAACCTACCTATAGGTTTTGCTTGATTTGAAGACTGGCACTGGGCCGGAAAGCCCTAACTATCTGAGCTTGCAGCCGCAAGTATCTGCATGGCACTGCCTTTCTCCACGACATCGTTTCAAGCTAGGGAAAGGGCCAGAATAAAACAGCTTATTCCGCATTTGACAATTTAATTTAAAGCTGAAGCCTCAGGTCTTATGTTTCAATGTTCAATGTCTTTAATACCACGAAAGGCAGGCAAAAGTAGATAGAACTCCATTGCTCAGCACCCCC
>JAJMRT010000494.1:0-16579 GCA_030558065.1 Geotrichum phurueaensis | reverse complement strand
GGGGGGGGGGGAAACACATACTTTTTTTAGCTAAAATGAAGCCCATCGAACCATTCAAAAAAATCTTGATGAGAGGCTTCACGGCTACATAGATAGCTGCCCCGAGCGAAAGTGCCATGACTCAAACTATTGCATTCAATCTGACAATCAAAGTCTGTGAGAAGAATGAAATTGAAATAAAAATAAAGAAAAAAAAAAAAGAGAAAAGAGAAGAAAAGATAACCTATATATTGTTTTTTCTTGAAATTTTTTTTTTAATGCTCCAACTCAAAGGTCCCTTGTAGAAAAGAAATTTTCTGGCATTTTTTTTTTTTTAATTCTTCAAGCGTTAACAGTTTTTATTTTCGGAGGATGACCAAAACAGGACAAACGAGTGATCAAGTATAGTTAAATAAGGTTGATATCTCGTTAAGTGACCAACGCTAAAACAACATGCTATAAAATATAACTTTTAAGTCTCTTTTTATCTTCTTTTCTTGAATAACATCAGCTACTTTGCCCCCTTCTCAGGTCACAGCTTGTTAATTTACCATTTCCTTGTCATTCACAACTACTGCTAATCATCATTAATTTTCTTGTTTTGTAGACTTTTTTTTTTTTTTTTGAAAAATTACTTTTTTTTTCATTCTTTTCTATCTCGGCTTTTTTCTACTTTTTTTACTATTTTTATGCGTTGATTGCCGAAAAACATGGCGCCTACTACTGAAACGTCAACGATATAACAGCCTTGGAAAAAAAAAAATCTATGATAATGTTCTCTCCGTGGAGATACGCAAAGTATATTAAGATCAGCCTTTGCTTGGATCCCTCTAGTTTGGGCTGGTTTTGCTATCGTTTATCATTTATCTTAATCAATTGATATTTTGAGTCATTTTAACTAAAGTTAGCATGAGTTTGAACGATACGGGAGGCTGAGAATCATTTCAACAAGATTCGTGCGCCTAAATGCCTCCGTGCAGTCTTTAATCTCATTCCCCCGTCATATCATCAAGTTACCGAAGACTAGATACAGTAATGCTAATACTCCGTGAGGCTTATATACCAAAGTAGATTTTGGCAAAAATGTCTTTCTAAAAACATATCTACAATTATCATTAATTTCTTCCAAATGAAAACTCGTTTTGAATAAATTGTTTCTCGGTCTTCATAACGAGCCATGTGCTAGAACGCACTATTACTACAGCCTAACACAAATGACTTTGTATTAATCCGGGCCAAAAAAAAAATTGTTATTATTTTTTTTCAATTGCAGAAAACAATGTAGGAAGCTCATGTATTTTAGTTTTCTAAGGCACCCCCCTTATCATGACGCGACTCCGATTGGCTCTTTTGTTTTTTTTGTTTTTTGGCTATTTACTCTAATAGTTAACACTAATAACAAATCTGTTTATTGTCCTAATATTCAATAGTTATATGATAAACAAAAATTAAATAAAAATAAATGAAAGAATCTAAATAAAATAATAAAAAAGAATGAGAAGACATTTAATTCTTACTTATCTGGCTCTGCGAGGCTAGTCAAGTAGCTGTCCCAACAGGTACTTGATGTTTTGACGTTCAATGGCGCTTAATTCTCTACAGGCTCAGTCCACATGTCAATGAAAATACCTCAAGATCACCACTGCAGTATGTGTGTCCCAGTAGTAGGGCAAAATGGTAAAACCTTGACAAGCCGTGCGGTTAAGCTAACTATCTAGTTAGCACCATTCTTTTTCTACACTAGCAACCCTTTTTCAAGAGTACATGTAAATTTTTCAACTTTGCTTTGTATCTTTTTGTCTCTTCAAATCTACAAACTTCTTCTCTACTGTCTACATTCCTTGATGAACATTTCTCAAAGAGTTTTTTTTTTACCAATTTCTTTAAAAAAAAAAAAAAAATTAAAAAAAAAAACCGGATATGTTTTAGAACCAGACTTTAAGTATATTTCTGTGCGTTTGTGTAATAATATTCTTTCAAGATAAATAGAAATTTCATTTTAGGCAAGAAAGTTTTCTTTACACTTGCTCAAGTATTTTTTTTTTTTTAAAAAAAAATAAAATGAGCTGTTCTAATTTTTTATTTATTTTTTATTTCATCTTTATTTGGAGATTACAAACTACAAAAGTTTGCGTTCAGTGGGAAAATTCGTTGTTAAGACATCATTCTGACATGCTGGCATTCCAATTTTGATAATGTTAAGAATTGATTCCACTCAGCCTTACATGACATCTAAAATTAAAGTAAAAATTCTCGCAACCCGAAATTAAATTATTATTAAGAATCTTTTGCAGTATGGGTTTCTATAATATTTTAAAAATAGCAAGATTGAAAACACATATTAATAAAGGGTCTGTTGGCACAGCTTAAAAGCCTTTTGTGATCTTTGATATTGTTTTCACTCAGATTGGATTTAACTGACTACCTACTCTAGCTTCACTTAAACCTGAATGTTTGCATTATGGTTTTTTTTTTTAAAAAAAAACAAACAACAGCAAAAAAGCAGGTAATCTAAAATTTTGCTAGTCTTATCATTATAATTTCTGTTTTTAATGCTGATACTCGAAGGTCATTAAGGACTAAGATACCTTGTTTTTGTTTGATCTACAGAGCCCCCATATACAAAGCTAAATTTAGAGGTTTTGTTCAAAAATGCTAAAGCCGCACAGCACACTAAAATGGCTCATTGTGTTTTTGAAGATACCCTTCAGTAATTTTAGAAAACTATATATAAATTCTCGCCATGACCTTTCCCAATCCCAGCTGTTCTCGATTCTTCAAACCAAAGCTCATTTTGTGATCTTTGTAGCAGACCACGATTTCAGCGTTCGAAATTGCCACCAGAACACCTATCAATTTTGGCAAATTCACCCCGATTCAACCTTTTTTTTTTATTATTTATTTTGAGAAATGTACACTACAATAGTCAACTAGAATCTCATGACATCTAATCCCTTTCAGTTCCTCCGTAAAGCGATTCCTTCGACACCATCAAAAGCAGCTGCTCAAACGGCTGCTCAAAAAGACCGGCCTGATCCAAATGAAGTGCTTATGGTCTATCCGTCCTACTCTCGGCAAACTGACACGGGGGTGTTTGAAGTTGATGTCCGCGGTTGGCTTTTTCTAGAGGGATCAAACAACAGGAAAAGTCGTATTTTAAACGCGACTGCGCGCAAAATTGCTGGAACACGTCACACTCTTGCCGGCAATCGATCCAAGTCACAGTCTCTTGCCGACGATGACGTAGAATTTGACTCGTTGGAGATGGCTGCAGACTATCTTGGGGACGAATTGACTGTCTCCACAACTACCAGATCAGTGGCAACCGATTACTCCCTTGATGACAAAAGCTGCACGACACTACGCACTCGATTGTCGGGCTTTCTCACCAAACCCCTCAACAATCGCCAAGTCAAGATTACTTTTAGTGGGCTCACTGATAACTCAGGGATCCATATGAAGGAGTTCTATACAGAAACCAACTCGTCCGGCCGTTTCTCACTTCGATTAACATTATACAAACGGCCAACGGTGGTATCAGTCGAAGCAAATGAGTTTGTTGTTTCATTTGAGCCAGTCATTAATGTTGATCGGTATGGTGTTAGTGTTATCTCTGACATAGATGATACGGTAAAGATCACTGGCATTCTTGGCAGCAAGCGTGAGCTCTTCCGTAACGTCTTTGTCCGCGATTACGAAAACATTGCTATAGAAGGTGTTAAAGACTGGTACCGTGATCTCAGTGAGCTAGGTGTTCAGTTTCATTACGTCTCGAATTCACCCTGGGAGCTTTACCCTACCATCCAAGCCTACTTAAACAATGCTGGCTTGCCACGTGGATCAATGCATTTGAAGGAATATAATGGCTTTCTTCTTAACGGGTTATTTGAACCTGCTGGTGAGCGCAAAAAGAAGAACCTTTACAAGATTTTAAAAGACTTTCCTGACCGCAAGTTTTTACTTATAGGCGATTCTGGTGAAGGCGACCTTGAAGCTTATATCGATGTCGCGTGCCAATTTCCTCGTCAAGTCCTTGCAATCTGCATAAGAGATGTGACAATGCCTGACTCAAATGACGAAGATTGGGAGTTTTCCCAGTTTAGACGGAACATGATTCCGCGTCCTGATGAAATTGACATGTATGAGAGCAAGCTTTTAAAGTCTTCAAGGGCGAAGCAGAGCGCTCCAAAACAACGAATTCAACCTACCAAGAGTATGACATCGCTTGGCATGACTGAGCAGATGAAGCCCCTTTCAATATCGCAATCAAATACACAGTTTGCGAGGCATAGTCTAGATGTGTCGCAGTCAAGTTACTCACTTGACGCTAGGTTTATAGACTCAGGCGCCAGACGTTCTATTGGAGATTTTACCACTTTCGAAAACAAGCCATCAACTAAAAAATCGATTGTTCGACGAAAACAGGTTACTAGTGCACAATCAAATGATGAACCTGAAGCAATTGAAAAAAAAAATTTTACCACAGCAGCAATGGCCATTTCTACAAATACCCTGCATGCGCCTGTTAGTGAAGCATCGCAGACAGCCGATTCATATACTATAAAAGACGAAAACATACCCCAAAAAACCACCACTACTGTTCGAAACAAATCAGTAAACCCCAATTTATTTATTTCAAGCGCTCAAACGCCAGCTGATAACAAGCCAGATATTGCTAATGGATTATCACCTTTAGCACCAAAGAAATTGGCCCGGAAACCCGTCATTGTAAGGCCAACTCCAGATTTGGCTGATTCTACTTGTATTCCAAATGAGCAAAGTCATAGAGCATCACCATCAAAAATTGCCCCAATTTCTCGGCCCCACACTTTTGATCAATCCATTTTAGAAACCCGTGTGCCTGCACCCCGAGGTCAAACTAGTAAAAATGCTAGACTACGCACCTCATCAGAAGACTTTGAGCTAGCGGAGCTTCGCGACAAGCGCGCCGAAAGTTGGAAGCGGAGAGTCTTACGGGCCCGCTTACAGCTCCCATCGGAAATCAAGCTATGTATGTGGAAAACAGGCCAAGACGTTAGGTCGGAAAGCGTGGACTATGCGCGGCGCGAAATGATGAAGATCATCAACGTTTAACTGACTCGGGTTTAATTGAATCATTACTTCTGGTTTAAGGATTGCATTGGACATTGTAAAATACAAAGTCTATTTTTTGGGCATTTACATTTAAATTATTTATATTTATTTACTATATACATATACCTTAATGCATTGAACTCTCGCTATATATATATATATTTCTATCGTCCATGCTGAAAATCTATCTCCTAGAACGTGGTGATCTGTCAGACTCGGTAAAAGATTACAAGCTAGAAAGAATCCGGAGAATATCATGGACACTCTCCTTTTGTCGTTTACCAAACACGGTTTCAAAAATATTTAGTCGCCGAAAATTCCGCTCAACCCCTTTGTTCAAAAATTGTGAATATATGGTTTCATTTGAAGCAAATCGTTTTACCTGTGTGGAATCCGCCCACGCGCGTCCACTGTGGAAAAATTCAAGGTATACATCTTGCAACTCATGACTGATACAGCGAATGCGCGAATCAGGCGCATAATTGTTAAGGTAAGAGCCAAAAAGGTATAGCATGTCAACCCCATGCATACTACCCTCGCGTGAGTCAAAGGGATTCAAAGCATCAAAGTAAAGCCGGTAAATGTCGCAAGTATTGATGGAACTGGGATCCACGTTTTCCTTTTGGGTCCGGTGAATGGGGTATGTAAAAAGCAAGTCTGCAAACAAGGCTTCAATGCCTTTTATAAAGCTTGATTCGAGATTGTAAAAATTGATAATCTCAGTTCCAAAGGCGTTGGTCCCGGGTTGGGCATTATCGAGTGATCTAAACGCTGCCACAGTTTTAACCGGATCAAGATTCTTTACGCCAGCGCTAAAAAGCAAGCCTTCTTCTCCAGTGTCGCACATAAGCGCTGCATCAATCCAGCCTGGCAAAGTAGTTGTGTTACGGAGTACAGCTGCAACGGCACCTCCATCATTGTCTTCAATTGTGCCGTACCAAATCCGGATTTCATCGCCAGCAGAACCAGTAAATCCACTTTTCAGCACAAGCTCATCAATAGGTACATTTTTTAACATATAGTCTAGCTTGTTCTCAAGCTCGGCACTTGCGACTTTCTCTTTCCCAAAAATGCTAATTGCAATTTCCCGCTTTGTAGCCATCTGCGACTTGACGGAGCGGAAAGGCATAGTATCGGCCACACCGCTCATTAATGCAATCTTTCCAAATAATTTTTCACTCTTTGTACTCGCCCCTGTTTGAAGCTGTTTTTGACGTTGTTGTTCTTGGAACAAGACTTGGTAAAAAGTGTCACAACTACCCGCCGAAAGGCCGAGCACGGAGATATTGTCCGGATCACCTCCAAAATCCTTGATATGCTTTTTTACCCAGTGCAAAGCCGTGACTTGATCGCGTAAGGCGCGATTTCCGCAGCCATCAATGTAGAGCCAACCAAGCGCGCCGAGTCGATACTGAATATGAACAAGCACCACAGGCTTATTTGTGTCCACTGCGCGCTCCACAAGGGTGCTGCCATCGTAGAGATGATTTGCCGCGCCTCCTGTAGCGTTAGAACCGCCGTGGATAAATACTACCACTGGTACAAGATTTTTCTTTTCTTTTTCCTTTTGTGGTGATGCAAAGTCCGGTGCAGGCCTAGTAACTACAAGATTGAGCAATTCAAGCTCATGAGGTGTTGCTGATGCTGGGATAGACTTCTCAATGGCTTGTGGCACTGCATAATAACCAGTTATGTCCTCGGGAGGCTGCGGGCACAGGGGACCAAACTGTGTCGCATCATAAACAACCGGCAGTGGCCTTGTCTGTGAAGCCCCAACGGTCTGTAAAATTTTGAGCGAGGGAACCGGCCTTTTTGTCGTGTAGTTGCTGCAAATATTAGCTTCGGCCCAGCGCGCCGTGAGAGTGCCAAACTTAATGCCGCGGTACTGCTCAACTTTACCATGTTTCAAAAGTACCCCGAGAAACGTCACAGGTGTCTCAAAAGATATGGTTTCCAGCTGAGTGAATTTGTTAAGGACAGTCATGTATAGTAACTAATTGTGTACTGATCTTGGTAAGTCTATATATATAGTGTTGCCACCTTTAGTGTGGTTGCGGGAAGAAGAGTAAGAAAAGATGGGGATTATAGCGTGGTCAGGGTTTACTTTCTCGGCACGATAAAAAGTCTTTGAAAGTAGCCTAGCGCTCACGTTCCCAGACCCAAAAGCGACGGGTGTAAGGCTGACGCACCACGCAACGACAGCCAGCAGCAAAGTGTTTAAAATCAACCAGAAACGGCCAAATGGATTGATTAAATAAATAATGGAAAAAAAAAACGATTTAAACAACTGGAGCATAAAAGAGAACTTTTTCAAAATGGTTGCAAAGTACATTGGAAATATCTTGCTAGACACTAAAAAGATACCCATAGACAAAACTAGAATTAATGCAGTTTTAGGCGGTTAAGCTCAGTGTAAGCAGCTATCAGCTCGGGTGTAACTAACAAAGCAGATGCCGACAGCTCGAACTCACGGTTCACAATTTCCCAACTGTGTCGGGGCGGTGTTATTAGACCCGAGAAGTGGTGGGGTGACAGAGGCTTAGGTTCAAACGAAAGGTAGTTCAGCTGGATGTCGGAGAACTTGCCTACCTCGGTAATCTCAAACTCAACAATGGGCCATGTGCCCTGTTCATGTTGATGCGGATGCACAGTATCATCATTTGTGCTCATATCGTCCACGTAGTCTGCATATGCCATGCTGTTGGTGACGGTGATGTCGCCAAGATAAATTTCTGTGCCCGCAGAAAGGGTTTCGTGAGCACCTACCGCGATTTTGCCTGGCGGGAAGGGCGGGAAGTTTTGACGCACAAACGGGTTTTCTGGCACCGAGAAGCGCATGGGAAGCAGCCCAAACGCGTTTGACGCAGTCATGTGAATGAAAACCTCGTAACGGCCGGGTGCTAGTCTGGTCTTGTATCTCACAGTAGATGAGTGACAGTTGCTGTCAACAAATAAACCATAATTTTTGCTGATGCTTGGCAGAAAAAATGAGTCCGTTATTTGTTTGAACTCGGATTCTTCACTGGCAGAAATTAAAGGCGTTTTTTGGTATTTTCCATTGTAGTCTGAATGATTCAAACAATTCGATACTATGTGCTGGTGCGAGAAAAAGCAATAGTCACTACTCAAGAATTTTCTTAAAGATCGCGCAGATGGGGCCAATTTTTTGCTGATTTTGCTGTCAACGTTATCTCGCTTAGCCAAGTTGCCTTTTCTCAGCACCGAGAAGGAGTGTTTGCTTAAAAATTGTGCTATAGTTTGATTGTTGTTGGCGCGCTCTAGCAGTCGCTGTTCACTGAAAGTCGCATAATCACGGGCCAAGCAGTGAGATTCAAAAAGTTCTGAAAGTGCGCGCAGCTTTGTGCTGGCCGTTCCAAGCTCCGGGCAGTACTCAATAACATAGAAAAGCACGTCTTCAGGGAGAGCCTCAATAGGCGCAAAGTGATCAGTAGAAATAGTAGACAGCATAATAAAAATCAAATGCCCAGTGTATAATATTATAGAGCCAAAAGTTAAAAAAAAAAAAAAAATTGAAATAAAAAAAGAATTCAGTCAGTATTATATCTCTTTTATATGTTTTTGCTACAAAATAAATTTCAATTTGAGTATGAGTATTTATCAACTTTTGTCGGAATGAGTCTCCGGAAAGAGTGATTGCTGCTGCTGCATGTGGTTATCACGGAACATTTCGATATCGCAAAAAAATAAAATTTATCATCTCCGAGTCCGCATTAGTCTTAGCTGTCTGGCTGACCACACCAGAACTGGAAGAATCTCCTGGCAAGAACTTGATCTGTTTGACTGGCCTCTTTATCGAGAGTAATAAAGATGCTAAAACGGCTTTTTCATTACGTTGGGACTTTATGCGGCTCAGTAGGGTTTTTGTACAAATGTGGCAGCAATATGTCTGAGCTAGGTCTAATATAGTTAGATGCTAAACCTCAATATAAACTCTATATCGCTCCTTATTTATTTTGATGACATAATACTTATATATTCATTAATAATGATTTTCTTGTTTTTGGTGCATACAAAGCATAGCTGTCTCGAAATAAATGTAGTTTATTAGAACCTTCCTCGAAACAGAAACTGAGCGACTGATCATTTGAACTTTTGCCGTTTCTTTTCACTTTTTATCTCTCTTCTGTTCTTATATGTCTTTACTGGCTGAAAGTACCGTGATTCCAATGCCTTTCTAATCACAGAGAGTTTTCTTAACCTTGAACTAGATATGACTACAATCAAAAGCTACCCCGAGGGTATGTTTTACACTTCCTTCTGTCTTTTCTAAAATGTTTCAGGTTGCACCTTCTATATCTGTTGTCAGATTTGATTTTCATTCTTCGGCTGTACTAACACGACTACTTTCTCTCCTGTTCAATTGCTTTGATTTCAAGCTACATGGGCTCAAAGATCTGACCTCAAACACGATGCAAAGAACATTATTTATCTAAATATTACGATTAATGATGATCTAGGCCCAAATCCTGTTTTCGAGTTAACCTCGCAGTCACTTTACTTCTCAGCTGTAAACGAGGCAAATACCAAAACCTTTACCCTTAGCATAGACTTTTACGATACAATTATTCCCAAACTATCTAAACACTCCGTGAATACTAAGGGGATCACCGCAATTTTGCAAAAAGGTTCGACTCGGTTGGAGTATTGGCCTAGGCTCACAAAGGGAAAAGAAAAACTGTTTTACCTAAAAACAGACTTTGACAAATGGGTAGATGAAGATGATCAGAACGGTACAAGCCTTCTTGATGATACGGACTTTGACTTCAACAATATCTCTTCTTCTAAAGACGGTCTTGAAGAAGTCGGTAATGTCTTTTCGGGTCTCGGAGGCGCCGCTGGTAACAACCAGCTTCTAGAAGCATTTAAAAATAAATAATAGTGAATTTTCAGCAATTGAAACAAGTTTTATAAATTTAGACAAAACTTTTTATTTTATTTTATTTTTGTTTACAGAGAACAGAAAGTGATTAAATATCGTTAACATTTTAAGCCTCGACCTCTTTGGTCTTAGCTTCTTCATCCTGAGCAACACCAAAGCTTTCGGCAGTGTTTTCGCCCGAACTTTCCTCGACTCTTCTTTTAAGGTCGTCCATGTCCCAAGCATCGCCCGAGTCATCCTCTTCGTCCTCTTCCTCCACAAACTTGCCAGAGAGTAGCAACTGTTTACCACTGAGGATCTTGGTCTTTTTATTCTTGTCTTCCTCATCTTGCTTCTTCTTCGCATCTCTCTTCTTCTTCCACTCGGTGAATGAGTCTAACGTGATTGGTGTGAGGTTCTTGCCCAGCTTGAACCGTTCCGTTTCCAGGAACTCTTCAAGCGTGTAAACAGGTTGGTTCGCAGCAGCCAGCTTCTCAGCTGCCCTCTGTTCTTTGGTCTTGAGCACAAAGCCCGCTGGTAGCGAGTGTCTGTATTTGCATGCCTTACCACCATTAGGACATTCCCAGAACCAGCCATATTTACCGTTCTCCACAGCCTCGATGAAAAATTTGCAGACAATATCAGTTGTTGTGATGGGGTTTCCGTGTTTAGATGTAATAACTTGTCGTAACTTTTCTTCATCCCATTTGTCCATTGTATCTTGCTCCTTCTCCTTAGCTCTGTCGTCGGTGTAAAGATCCTTCTTAGACACCTTACGTCCAATTTCAAGATCGTGACTGAACTTACACTTGTTGCCTTTGGTACACTGACCGGCTTTGAAAAATGCACAGAGAACAGTCTTGGGGTCGACACCAAATGGCACCTTTTGCTGCTGAATAATAGGGTTGATCAGAGCATCCCTTTTAGCATCCTCAGAAGCCTTTTTCTCAGCGGCCCTTCTCGCCTTTTCAGCCTCCGCTCTCTTGTTGATGTTGGAGTTAGCGGTCTGTTCTTCGACTTGTCTCACATAGTTCTGGACTTTCTTCGACTTGTTTTTGTTCTTTAAACCGAAAGTTTTGTCGTCGGCCTTTTGGGCTCTTTTGTTAGCCTTGGTCTTCTGGCTTTCTTGATTCTTCTTAGGAGGCATGTCGTTGAATTATGGGTTGAACAGTCTTGTTGTTAGATTGCTTCGAGATGTTTGATGAAGGTTTAAGTAAAAAATTTTACAGATACTGAAAAAGTCTGTTCTGAAAATTACACCTAGATGTGCATTTTATAGTATTAATATCACGTGATATTACCGTCAATGTGGATCTTTATTGTTTCTCGCTTAGTTCTCCATGCTAGCATAAACCTGTTTGTTTACTTCAACTTTTATTCCCCTTTCCCTCGGCTCACCTCCACTCTCAACAACTTGAAAGTGTTTTTGATCCTTGCGCCTCCTTAAATGCTTCAAACTGCTACATCCCGGTCACTCAGAATCTCCGGATTCAATTCAATCAAGTACTTGTCTAAGCAAAATTTAAGGCAATTCAACTCTTCTTCAGCAAGCGCTAGGTCGTCTATGAAAGCCACCAAGCTCAACGTCGCTTTAGGTGTTTCCTCTGTTGTTTTGTTGGGGTCTTTGGTTGCATATCCCCTTTTTAAACAAGAAGCAATTGCCCTCGAGTCGCCTGCTCAAACTTTCGGTATTCCTCGGGCTAACGGAAACAGTAAGCAAAGTATCACTATGATGACCCCTTTGCAAGTTTCCAGCAAGCTCCGTCAGCTGGAAGAAAGCTATCTAGTTGAGCGTGGACAAGGTGTTTTGCGGTACGATGTTGCTCAATTACCCAGTAACAGTCCCATTGAGGACGACAGATCAGAGCGCATTGTGCAAGTCCCTTTGATCACACCAGATGATAAGAGAAATTCTACTGATTGGATGTTTTGGGGTGTCTACGATGGCCACGGAGGCTGGACCACCAGTGCGAAACTCAGAGACGAACTGATTCATTCTGTTCTCACTGAATTGGATAAGTCATACGTAAAGTCCTCCTCGGATTCTGTGTATCGACTTATTCCCTCTCCTGAAATCATCAATAACGCCATTGAGAAAGGATTTGTAAAACTTGACGACGAAATTGTTTACAGGAGTGTCGAGAGATTACTCGCAAACCCAACTAAGGCTGGTGCAGCTGAGCTGATTGCTCCGGCTTTGTCCGGCTCTTGCGGGCTTTTAGCATTTTATGATACTCACAGCAAAGATCTCAGAGTTGCTGTTACCGGTGATTCTCGCGCGGTGCTGGGCACCCGTGGAGCCGATGGTGAGTGGTCGGCATGTGCTCTTAGCACCGATCAGACAGGTTCAAACGAAGAAGAGGCCGCTCGTTTGCGCTCTGAGCATCCTGGTGAAGAGTCAACGGTTGTCCGCAGAGGTCGTGTTTTGGGAGGTCTCGAGCCCACCAGAGCATTTGGTGATGCCAGATATAAGTGGACCAAGGATTTTCAGGAGCGCATTCAAAAAAGCTTTTTTGGACGCAGATCACCCCAAGAGCTAAAGACTCCCCCTTATGTTACGGCGAGACCTGTTATCACCACGACTAAGATCAAACCTGAGAATGGCGACTTTCTCGTGATGGCCACCGATGGTCTTTTTGAGATGCTGTCCAATGAAGAAATTGTTGGTTTAGTCGTTGAGTGGATGCAGGCCAAGCAGCCTCAGTATCTGACTGTTCCTGTCAAAGAAAAATCTGATTCTCTGTGGACTAAGGTCTTTGGCGGCAACAAAGGTGGTGAGTCGGGCTCGGGCACTAGTGTGACTGCTGATAATGTTGGTCTTACTGTGACAGTCCGTGACACATCTCTCAACCGCGAGGCCCAGAAGCAACCAATCCGTAGACGCCAGGGTGCCCCTCCTCCCCACTTCACTGTCGAAGATGAGAACGTCTCTACGCATTTGATCCGCAATGCGTTGGGTGGTGGCGATATTGAACAGGTGTCTATGCTGGCCAGTATCCCATCGCCAATTTCTAGAAACTATAGGGACGACCTAACTGTGACTGTTGTGTTCTTTGGTAACAGTTTGCTGGGTGAGGACGGTGGTTCAGTGCGGGTCAACGATTTGGCGACAAGAAATAACCTCAAGAATCCCGTCAAGTCAAAGTTGTAGATGTAGCGCGCAGTCAAGCTACTGGGTTTCATAGGTTGCATTATAGCCTAATCATATTTATAAATCATATTTTCATGAGTTATTCAGAAAGACTTAGATTTGTTGCATCACTTTGATTATTGTCAGTTTCTTAAGTTTTTCAAGCTTCAGAGCCTCTCACTTGATGTGCATATAGATAGTGTATATGCTGTATACTATACTCGAGATATATGTCTATATATATATATATATTTCAGCTGTTTTTTTGCTGTTGTTTTTTTGTGTGTGTTGTTTGGGAGGTTTTATCTTCACCCACTCACCTCCTTGTAGATCTCGCTTTATCTAAGAGTCCAGAAACTACCACAACGCTAAACAATGAAATATGAATCACTATCAAAGCAGTTGATTTCTCCTTTTATATTTTCATCTCGTCGATTTTTTAGTTCAAGTAATTTTTATCTTTGCAGGAGTCAACCTAGCGGTGAACAGCTCACAAGAAATGATTCGTTTTTTTTTCACTTTAATGATCCGCCTTTCAATCTCAACACCCTCGTCAACAGGGTTCAGAAATTGGGGCTTCTTGAGCCACCAGCAAACGTTAACGACAAGTTTAAGGACGAACTTTATGAGCCTACCCTGATTGACGCCATTCATAGCTGTAAGGAGCTCTCCCGATTGCTCATCTCTGTCAAAGGTACCAGCGGCAGTCATAACCAAGACATTCACAGGCTTAAGCAGACTCTTAAAAAATCAAGAAAGTTTAAAACTCCATTGCACCTTCTCGAGTCGATAATGGAAGCAAATCGGCAAAGAATTTCGATGCCAGTGATAAGAGTTTACCTTTCCGAGCCTCCGTTTCCAGAAACCGTACAAGCAATTTTACTACTAGAGTCTATGTTTAAAGAAAGCAATTGCAAAAGGTCGCAATCAATGAGGTCTACAAGCGATTATAACGACCTGGTTTATATTGCCCTACGGCGAGCGCTGTTACGGAAAGAAATCAAATACGCCTACGAATTAGCCGCCCTGACGAAACCATCCGCAGTCACGAGTTTGAATCGACATACAATCCTCAGCAATGTGACATTCTCTATAATGAGTGCCAGTTCTGTCATTGCGTTTTCTCAAATTTTTGACATTCCTTACGTCGTAACAGCTATGTCAGTAATGTGTGTGGGATTGCTCCAGTATACACAACTGTTAAAACAACTTGGCACGAGAACTCGTGTTCGCCTGCGGCGACTTTCAAGTGCCTGTTCTCCTAGTTCATCAATTTGGGCTCAGCAAGTATGGTTTGATATGATAAACCGCATAGCTATAGCATACGACGAGTTAATTGATATTAATGTTGATAACTTTCACCAGATGGCCGACGAACACCAAAAGCTGCAACAACAAAAACTTGAGAGAGAACAAATGAATAGCAATACGTCATCACCAACGATTGATATTAGTCTAGGAAGTGATTCTCATGATACTCAACAGCGCGAGTTGGTCAAGGCCAAACTAACACTTGTCATGACGGATCATGAGCAGATGTTTAACGAGTACTGGACATCAGCGGGCGTAGGCTTTGAGTGGGTAGAGCCAGACCAGGACCCTGCTGATGTAATAATCAGAAAGATTCGACAGAAGGAAGACTATAAATAGACTATTATCAGTTTTTCAGAGAATAGTTAATTTGACTCTAACCTTGAATCTAGAAATAGCATTTAGTGAGGCGTGGAAAAGTGTGTACAAATTTTATGGTGGGTAATTACCACCAACATGATGAAAAAAAATTACAACTGAAATTTTTGTTTTCCACTCCCATTAATGATCAACAACTAGATATAGAAAATATGTTTATTATCTCACTGAATGAAAGTTGCGTATTAAGGATTTAACAAAATAATTTTTGAAAATGAAAAATATTTCTCTTTACCTACCAGAATAGATTGAACCCTCAAACACTTAACTCAAAGAGAAAGACAAAGTGGCAAGCTCAATATATCGTTAAAGGTTTTGGCATCTAAAAATTAAAAAAAATTTCATTGATAAATCCACATGCTGCAATAATTTATAAATACACAATACCTAGTCAATTGATACCAAAACATTTGCATCCAGAAAAATCATAACAAGCAGCTCTAGTAAAACAAGTCATAAGCGAGAAAGCTGCAGCAAGGAGACTTTTTTTTTTTTTCTTTTAAATAAAAACTTGAAGATCAAGTACAAAAAAGCTTTAAATTATAAAATCATGCAATTTCCAATGCAGTACATCTAGATGAGATGAATGTTGAATGAGATATGAAAAACAGAACACCTGGATGATCAACGACAAAAACTAACTAACAGTGAAATCACAAGTGGTTCAAATCAAGTGATTGATAAGCGAAAGAAAGTTGATGGAAGAAATTTTGTTTAATAATAAGCTTTATCCTTTATGAATGTATGTAGTCTGTTTTTATTCTTGTTTATTTAGCTTTGTATATATATAATCAGTATATTGTTCTTATAATATTTGGAAATTATACATAGAAGACAACTGATGAGAAATATGCAGTCAATTCTTTTTTCTCTATTTTTAGCACCGTGATTTGTACCAGAGAGAGATCTGAGTTGCTCAAAATCCCTTTCGTATTGCACAGTGTCAAGCTTTATACAGCTCTATCTGTAACGATTGACAACAGCTACTTTGCCCATGTCGACTATATGTGGTGTTACTTTTACAGACTGAACCCACTTGGTGGGTTTCCGTTAGCAATCTTTCTGCCAAAATTAACTCTTATTGCTATTTTTCATTGGGTGTTGCCAACTTCGCACCTTATCTTGAATTAATTCACAAGAGAGAAATTCAATTATTTCAAGTTTGCCATATTGTTTACATTGATGGAGTTTAATAAGTAACTATTGTATCAGATTGATGAATAATAAATTTGTTTAGCGGTCAGTGAAAACATAATATATATGGGCGTTTGACCAGAATAAAAATATAATAAAATACTTAAAACATAGATTGATTGATTAATTGATTGATTATTTTTGTCCGGTCAACCGGCATATTATACAAGATAATTTATAAAAGGAATCACCAGCGTGTGATATTTATGTAGACAGTGTCTCATAACCGTGAAGACCGAAGTTCTTTCAATTTCCGTTTTGCAAGCTTTTGCTTTAATTGCCATGTACACCTAACCATTGTCCGGATTGCTGAGAATTTTCGTCCTAATACTAGTTCGTCAGTACCAGATCTCCTAATAAAAAAGTCTTTTTTTTCAAAAAAAAGTTAAAAACGTCGGAGAGTGATAATCCACACTGGGTTTGTAAGAACTTCTAAGAAAAAGTCCTAACGGCGGTGTGTTTGTGAGGGGCATTCACCTCTCGGTATCCAGAAACCAACAATAAATTGTGGCTCTGGATTGGTAATAGGTTACCAATGTATTTTCTGTCATCTTCAGTATTCAGCAAACTACCTCATTACTCAAGGATTACCCAGAGTAGAGAGTTACGTAATC